>WMKJ01000131.1:0-31460 GCA_009733715.1 Herpomyces periplanetae | reverse complement strand
GGACTTTTTCCGGCCCATCACATCTGATTCCATAGCCTCACGCTTAATTGTCCGGTCACCAGTCATGGAATTTTTTCTTGGTTCGTTATACTTATCGAAAAAGTTAACCATTGTAACGTAAGAAGCTTTCCAACGATGTAAAGGAAGCGGTGCTGACATTATTCTGAAATCTTCCTCACGAAGTGATGTCGGACAGCTTCGTGATGGTGAAGGAGGTGTAACAAAACTCGCATAACTATTTAACGAGTTCTTGGAGCCTGTATCTGGATGTGAATTAGTAGTGCGTGTTTCATTGTCATAATTTTCAATCGTAAAATTTAAAGACCGCCGTTTTTTCTTCAGCGTAGAACGATTCCGCTTCAAGTCCCGTAAACGTTTGTCTTTAGAGCTGATAGATAACGGGTCCATTGATGAGGTGGTCGAGGTGTAATGATTTTTAATGCGTAAACCACTTAAAACTGATCGTGTTCTAGCAGTATCTAATGAAGGATGCTTTGTTTTCCTTTTAATATCGTTTATCTTTGTTAAACGATGCCAGTAGTTTTCTTCATTGTAAGACCTACTGTTAAGTGAAGGGGGTTCAATTTGAAAGTTGTAAGGAATTAGGCCAGGGCGTTGAGTTGCTGGGCGTAAATGGGGAGATATTCGAGCAGGTTTTAAGTTGGGAAGAGCGGTAATTGATTCAGAAGAGTTAGACCTTAACCGAGTTAACGATACCTTAGGATCAGATTCAGGCACACGAGGCGCTAGTTTGTATGTGGAAGGTTTACGACTATGCTGGCGAGTGCGAGAGGGTAGGGTGCCATATGTGTTAGATTTTGTTGACGGAGATATATGTAACCGAGAAGGGTATTCTCGAGGGTATAAAGTAGAATGGTAGGCCGAGGTATTAGTTGGAATTAGGATATACTGAGGTTGTAATGGTCGACGGCGACGGCGAAGAGGTGATGTTGCCGTTATGTTCGGTAAGGTGTCTTGTATACTGGAGGTATTCATATTAACGCTGGTTGAATCCATGAGGAATTTGAAAAATGTATATGATCAAAGACTAACTGAGCAACCAAGGCTGCTTAAGTGTGGAAAAGGTGTGATACGTGCACAAAGTAAAGCCAAATAGGGAAAACCAAGGACTATTCCGGCGGCAAACTTGTAAAAGTGCTAAGTAGAAAAAGGGCTAGGGAACGGGCAAGCTACTCATGCGTACACAATGTATGCAGAGAAACGGAAGAAAAAGAAAGTAAGGGGATGAATAGCATGGCCCTTAAAAGTATTAACGGAAACTTTAACGATGAATGTTTAACAGACTTGTATAAAAGTTGAAATGATACCGCAGTGATGCGAAAATTGTGAGAATAGTAAACCGGAAAAGAATCGTGCGAGAATATAATACTTAAGATGAGGTGAACAAGACTCGACAGGTTGATATGAGGAGTTAATATGGAATTGTACCAGAGATTAATAGTTCGAATGATTCGTATATTTATTATTCAAAGTATTAAGGGAATGAGACTTGTAGAATGAATTAAATTCAGCCGAAGAGAGGATTATATTAAAAGGACCATGAGGTACTCAGAGGTATTCAGTCCTTGAATAAAAGTGGTATGCGAAGGATTAGTCCACGCAACTAGTATGGTATGAATCATGCATGCTGTTACAGTAATCCTTTCCAAGTATGACAGCCCGTTTTTAATGAAATTTACACGCGGTGAGCGGGTAATGCTCTCGTGTGTATACAAGTGAGCTTGAAGCTGTAAGGATTAATTAAGAAAGTTAATACGAAAATTAGTAGTGGTGAAAGAAATGAATGGATTAAGTGAGTTAGTAAAATGAACTGATTAGAATAACGATTGATCAAAGTAGGCAAATTAAAAGATAATATGTTTAAGGAATATATTCGCAAGATAGGCAAGCATACGGGAAGGCAGAAATTTGATGGAGGTGTCGAGAGTATATAAGAAAGAACGAAGGCAATTATGATGATGACGATACTTGGTTGGAATACTTTTTATAAAAAGAACAAATAGGATGATGTGAGGATAAAAAGTATAGGATAGAATGCATAAGTGGAATGAAGTCCCAAGAGTTGGAAGATGTACGTTCGAAGCAGTTTGACTTCACACAGTGGAAACAAGTTCGATTTTGATGAGAAATTGAGGCAAATTTGGCGATTCGATAAGTCTAAAAGGACGAGTTGGAATGAAAATATTTATAAAATAAAATTGTCACCAACTTAAAAGCATAACAGTAAATTGAAGCCTGTCCAGGCTAAAGAACCACTAGACACAACACTACGGTTGGCTAAAATAATGACAGTATACGAAATAGAACGAGAGATTGACAAAATCAGATAGGACTGGTAATAGTTGATCTAATGAGGAGAAGGATGATGAGCAAAGAAAAATTATGTAGTGGACTAACAAATTGTTTGGTAGTTTAGGCGAATGGGAGCTAGGACAATGGAGATGAAGGTGTGTGTTGATGTTAAAAAACATCGACGAATCTATATGATTATTAAAGGGTGTAAAAGAAATTTTGAAAGGAAATAGGAGGATTTAATGGTGGAAAAGTCGAGTATAATGCAATTTTATAATAGGGGAGCCGAAAAACCGAGTAGCAGAAGCAGGTAATGATCACAATTGTATTAAGTTAGTGGATTAACCAATGTGAGATTATGGAAACAGAGCGGGGCGAGAGGAGAAGGTTTTAAAGATGAGCGGAGTATGGAAACGGGCGTAAATCAAAAGCATGGGAATTGGAAGTGATGATAACCAGGATATCATGGATACACATTGGGGAGGTTGTATAGACCGGACTATTATATAGTGTTTGTATGTACGTGTGCATGAAGTATCATGTCATAATTGCTACACTGTAGAGTGATAAAATGATGGTTGCATGAAAAGTCAAATATGTGGACGCTAAACGGGTAAATTTAGCAAATTTGAGGCCTCAGACAAACGTGCCAGAATGTTTACCACAAGTTAAAGAATCCAAGAAGACGAGTCAGCGAGTAATCGAGCAAGCGGTCAGTAGATAATGATAGCGGTTGAAGTGATACAGACTTTACAAGCTAACGTTGATACGCAGTGGATGTTGGTATACATGTGAACACAACCAGAGATAAAGTTGGATGAAGGGGCACAGGAAGGGGAAGAAATGTCAGTGTGATAGTAAGGCTGAAAGGTTGGTGGTTGATAAAGAACAAATTTATAGCTGGTACGTATGTTACTTTGGAGTGAATATGATGTGGTAAGGAGGGAATAGTAAATGCAAAAAGAGCAAGAATTGACGATTTAATTGACGTGAAACATTTACACGTGAGTAAACCGGCGAGTAGGGAGGACAGTGGTGTAATATCGGCCAAATGATCCTGTAAATTCGGATGTTGTAGCAGGTTGGTTGACAGAGTAAAAATGAGGGATAAAGTATAAGGGACGTAGTGGAAAATGTGTAGATAAGGGGAGGGTAACGCGAACTGAGTGTTCGGTGAAAGTGAAACAACGGGCAATAGATTAAAATACATGTGAATGATCGAGGATATTGAATCTACAAGAGCATGGTAAAACTCTGTTAATTATCAGCAAAAGTAATCATTAAAGGTTACATGGTGTGTGAGAATGTGTGTGATTAAATAGTTATCCAAAGTGAGGGAATAAGTTTGGTAAATGAAAAACGAAAACCGAGTAAATGGAAAAAGGTTTTACACGATCAAGAGAGTGCAACTAGGTAATAGGTTGGCTTACGAGAATGTAAATTTAGAAAGGGTAGTATTAATGATGAAACAAGTGAATGATTAAAATAATGAAGATGTATGTGAGTACGGCAAACACAGGTGTGAAACGATGGTGTAGGATAATCATGTTTAGTCGGAAATAACACATATTTGGGCACGAACGCGAGTTTAAAGTACATTAGATGAGATACTGAGTTGAGGAGTACATGACAAGGAGGTTCCCCATGCACTTTGGAGTAAGTAAGCACGGGGAAGCTAGAAGGGTGAAAAGGTCTGATTAAAGAGTTAAGCATGAGAAGTAAAGGGAGATTGTAAAAGCAAGTGAAAATGCATGTGTAGAAAACCGAATGAAGCTATATGAGATAAATGGGCATTTGAGAGAGTGCATGGTACGCCCTAGCAAGGTCTTGAGTGTATGGAAAGAGGAGAAGCTTTAAAAGTGTAGGGAAGTTATGTGGAGGGGAGAAATTGATTAGATTTAAGTTAACGCAGGTATACGGGTATGTGAAGGGGTTAGAAATAAGTAAAACCAAACAAATATACACACAATAGTATGTTCACTTTTCCTAGTGAAAAGGAAGAGGTAAAAATTCAAAAGAGGCTTATCGTTACAATTAAATTGTTAAATTGTTACCTTCTATAATAATATGAAGAATTTGCTGTACAGATTAACAAAAGTAAGATGAGGGGGCTAAATGAAAGGTTTAGGTGAGTAGGAAGATTAGATATAAGCATCGTTGATAACGCTTGAGGGTATAAAGTAAATGGAGAGGGAACTGGTAAATGTTGGGGAATATGATTGAAAAGTTAACAAAATGTTAAAAATCAATTAAAGCTCATTTTAAAGTAAAATTTTAAACATGAATAAATTAATTTTTTTCCAAACCCAAGTATTACCGTATTAGGATAAAGATGAAGGAAAGCCGGAGATTTTATGGAAAAAGGAAAGGACAAACGGTTGTGCTTGCAAAAGGACCAAGGAGAGTCTAAAGTAAAGTCAAGATTAACGAGAAGGTGCTACTAACAGGATTACCGCAATGGGAAATATGGCCAGGATGAATTCGAGGGGGGAATCGCAAGTTTTGTGGATGGAAGGAGCAGGTTCAAGTCGTACACCCGAATGAGGAAAGCGTTAACTAGACTTATTACGTTTACGTGAGGCAATGAAAGTGGCGTATTATGTAACAATGCAACGGTTTAGCAAGTGAAAGAATTGGGATAATGCGAGATGCACGACAAAGTTTGACGGCACAGATATTACTAATTGACTCGTATGGAAAGACGGTATACGATGAGCGGATACGATTTATGGTCATGGTTTGCAACCATGTCGATCAAAATGTTTTCATGGGTAAACCAATGATTTTCCGTGTCCATGCAAGAAAGATTTTTCCTTTACCTAAAATATGTCCCAATTAGGAAATTTGTGACGAGATGAGATGAGGGGTAAAAATCTTTTTTGATCTAGCTGATGCAAGGAGTTGATAATGGGTTGAATAGATCTACAATTTGTTAATGTCAGTGCTTAAATACGTAATGTATATTGCTGGGTCAAGTTAAGGAATTATTCGTAAACGGTGAATCTAATTTTCAATTAATCTACCGTAAGTTTGTATGGTTACTTAAGTAATAAACGGCACTTTATAATGCTGCGCCTGAATTCTCTGCTTGAATTGTATGTAGTTTGTGCAATTCTCAAGATAAAACTTATGTATTGTGTGTTAAGGTGTTGCTCATGACTTGCAAATATTCGTTGTTCATATCACAAGGCAGTTTGATTTTCACCTTTTGCGATTCATGTACCACTGTTTTACAAAAATTTACAAGTGTATACTACCGTTGTAATTGTCTTAGGCTTAATTCCATTCGTACTCATCCATTACACATAAATTCTCTGAATTGGATGTCAATTTAGATTCCAATATATCCAAATTATGGCCCATCAGCATTATTAAAATCGTATTTCAATGACGAACATACACTTTTCCTCAGGTTTTACTTGAAAAATCACATTATTGTATCATTTTAATCCTTACCCTCTACTCAACCGAAAAGTAACCAATTAACGGAGCGTTTAAACTTCCATCAACCTTACGAACTGAGTGCACAATATAAATATAATTACTAGAACATACAACTATCAATTTCTGTAAAAGTCTAAACACGTGTTAATCTTTTATGAAGATTCATCCGAAACGGTGAACGTTCCATTGCATATCATGATATCTCAAGTACAACTATTTAATTCCTAAGCTCGCCTTTACGTATACCTCAATCAATGTTATGCAGTATTGAGTTTACCTTGTAAATTATTTAAACCATATACCATTTAAAATTTTACGATTCATTGAATCCCCTTAACACACCTGAATTACTAAAAGTTTGGAAACCCAAACTACTTGATATCATGTTCAACCTTAACTCCGAATACATCAATATTTTGTTAGTGCATATAGCAGCGTATGCTTGGAGTGATACCCAAAGCATTCAGTAGAGGGAAGAAATTCCTTAGAGCACAAGGATATAGGATCACAGTGATTGGTAAGTTAACTCAACCAATTGTACGGGATTAACTGAATTTTCATTTTGCGGCACATCCGAGGCAATGTACAAGTAGTAGCCTGGAACATCACAGTGATAACGGTACAACATAGTGCTACACATGAATACAAGCGCAAATATAATATGTATTTATATACATAAATATATTTACGTGTACATGCAGACATGCGTACGTACGTCAAGTAGCACTGCTGCGTAAAGTTCGCAAATTAGGGGGAGGATGAATTTGCAAGTATGCAAGCAAATCTTTAACACGAGTGGACATTTGGTTTTCCCAATCAACACACATGAAGAGGGGACGAACTTTACGACCATTGGTAAGCGCCCAGGGCAGGTAAGTGTATAAGAAACGTTTGCGCTGGGCTGCATTTAAGGAAAAATAAGCTAGCATACTAAGAGCTGGCATAAACATGTTAGTGGCAGCGTACTCGAAAGCTTTTAAGGCTAATTCACCCTCAAAATAGGGCGGAATACCGAGGATTGCGTGGTATAAATCATGAGACTCTCGATATCTTTGTAGTACGTAAGCGAATTCACTAATCCGATTGTGCTTCGCTTCAGCAGCATTAGCAATTGCGGCTTCGGTTACTCGATCATTTAGGTTAGATGGTAGAGTAGTATTTAGTTCAATTGAAAATTGTCTTTTTATAAGGGATAAAGCAACCTCCAACCGCTCAATCAAAGTGGAAGGGGGAGGAGAAAGTGGATCACCTGGATCATAGTCAAGGTAACGAACGGGATCACGAGCGTCGGGACTCATGTTATATTTATCTAGCCAATCAACGTACACACGACCGACAGTGTCATGGGGAAAACAACGTAACTCGGGCAAATTTATTGTACGTGATGATATACGTGGTTTATCACGTAACAATTTTCGACCCACGAAATTCTTAAGCATAGAATCACGCAAAGCGACGAGAGCAGGTCCTGCCGTTACCTCGCTAAGGCAAGCAAGTAAATCTTACACATCATGTTAAAGTATAGCATAAAAGTCAATAATGAAAATGTAATAAGCCAATTGAAAAAAAGTATAAATCGGCTCACCAGCTCTCCGGGGATTTACTGCTATACCTATAGTAGAAGCGAATCCCAAAGCAAGCTTTTCAGGCCAATAAAGCGGAGAATGATGTGGATAGGAAGGAGTAGAACGAAACTCGGTAAAGTTAACCTTAACAAAACTTCGTTTAATGGATAACGCTTTAATTAAACGAAATTGACGTGATAGTGGACTAAATAAATAAATTAACATACCGAATTATTCTAAATGAAAAAGGTATAATAGGAGGAAAATACTTCGTAAATTTAAAAAAATAGTCAACTTTGAAAGTCGAGAAGATTACATAATAATCGGAGAGGGAGAATGATGATCCGAATGTAAGGAAAGTTCAAACGACAGCAGCAAGGACGATTGCACCGAAAATGCGAAAGGATTGTAATTTTGGAGGAAGGAACGATATGTAACTAATACAGGAAAGAAAGTGCGAACAGGATAAACCAAATGAAGAAAGCTCTAAGTCAAAGAAATGGAATCGACGATGGGCTTGAGTTGATGGAGAGAATCGGTCCAGTTTGTGGTTTTGAGTAAGTGAAATAAAGGAGTTGAATCTTGTGATGATAGTTTGTCAATCATCTCATTTTGAAGTGAAGAAGATGGTGTAACTTGTATTATACAAGCAAAAGTTTCAGCAGTTGCGAGGCGTATTCTTGGAAATGGATGAAGAAGCATCTCAGTTAATTTTCTCAAGACAAGTGAACGAATTGATGGAATATCAGCCAGGCCTCGATAAACGTCCAAAGCAAGAAGAATTCGAGAAAACGAATTGGATTTATAATGGAATTTTTGTGTGAAGGAAAGAAGTTTTCGCCAGGGAAATGAGAGATCTTGATGAGAAAGTTTTTGTAAGTAGCACCAATCAAGTAAGAAAGCAATAACTTGAAAAGCGGAAGAAGTGAGACGATAGTCGGTAAAGTTATGCTCTAGAGAGAATAAAATTAATTTTGCAATACCCAAGAGTGAACAACTAGTGGAAGTTGAAGAACAAGTTGGTAATGTGTCAAGTGTATCTACGAGAGCAGATCGAGACTTTTGAATAAGTGCATCCGAGCCTGAACCGGCGGTTACCATAAAACCTTCTAAACTTGCTTGTCGTATAAGCATGCCAAATCGAGGTTCCAGCAGTTTTAGAGCGCTAGAAAAATTAACATCACCAAAGAAAGCATATTTTTTATTTGATATGGATATATCGGTTTCGCTAACCGAAGGCTGCAATATTGAACTGACTTCTGCCAACAATTTACAATTAGATCCACGAGCGGCTTCCAAACAGTGGAGTGCTGCAAGTCTGACTTTATCCAGTTTTTCCAACGCAAGTCTAGCATTTGATGCTATAAGACTCTCCATCACAGCTTCACTTGCGCATACGGAATCAATACAGCTCCAAATTTCACGAAGTACATCGAGTGCTTCTAAACGAATTTGTGAACCAATGTCCCCACGATCATCCGTCGTATGGTCATTAAGGCCATTTAGCACTGCTTTTAGAATTGTATCCGATCTTTCAATGCTGTTGGTTAATTCTGGTAAGCATACTAATTTTATGGCTTTGAGAGCTGTTTTTCGCACATCAATGTCAAAAGGAACATAACATCGCCGAATCAATGTGTCAAGTATAATTTTACGGTATTCCCATTCCACCTTCAAACCTGAACAAAATCCTCCCAATGCCATCAAATTCGCCATTAATCGAAAGACACTCAACTTTTTTAGCGATTTAAGACTCTCTAGTACAAAACCATCTTTAACCTCCTTGCTTAAACACTGGCAAAGTACCTGACCACACTTTGCAATACTATCATGATGCATTTCGCCACTTTTTGTTAGTGCAAAGGAAAAATATTTGACTAAATCATCACCAAGCACCAATGTACCATCATATGCTTCTTCTTCGCAATGTTTGTGAAGTGTATTAAGTGTCAAGGCAAATGCAGTTACCAAATCCAACATATAGGATACCACAAGTTTCGATTTACTTGCAATCGATGTTAATCGCTTTTCCGATATGTTCACGCTTTTAAGCACTTTCTCATAAGATAAAAGCCGCCTTAACTGCTTGACCTTTTCCTCATGACTATCATACCTTTGCTTCACTTCACCATCGATGATTCGTGAAACTACTGTGAAGTAGCCGTGTTGAGCTTCAATATCGTCTGCATCCAATTTATCAATATCTTGGCATAATTTATCCAATTCAGTGAACCGATTAGCACCAGAATCGCATCCCACCCGTATTATCCCATCTAATAAATTAACTCGATTCATACGTATGGCCAAGTCCTTAGAGCATAAGCCTTGCCACATATCAACACTTTCGCGCAATATATTTAGGTAGATTGAACTCAATTTTGCTACCTCGATGGCCGAGTTCACAGATGCGTCTCCGTACGTTCCTACAGAATTAAAATTCATAATCTGGATCAACTCAATACCATGAGCAACCGTATTCGGATGTCTTCCTACTAGTTCCTGCAGTGCTGCAGCTGCTCCACGTCGAATATTTCCGTTGATATCCATGCTAATGGAAATCACCAGTGCTAAAGCGATTAATTGTAATACGTTCACATCTAAATTTTTACTAAAATCTCGTTCAATAGTCCCTGCATTTATACCAAGCAATTCAGTAGTTCGATATCTACGTACCAAAGACCAAAGTCCATAACACGCCGCATCACGAACTTTGCTGCCTTGTGATCCACCAGCGGGTAGTTGCTGTTGAAAATGAAGTGTTAATAACAAATATTTTAGTACTCGCGGGAGATCTTGTAACACGATGGCACGTTTGTACAGTAAATGGCTTAAACTCAGTACCAATCCTTGCCATTTACAAGTACTGACTAAATTTAAGCGGGATTCTCCTCCTAGGGACATATCATCATCGAATATTGCGATAATTGCATCAACGATCTCTTTAGCCATGACAGATTCCGGGCCGAGTATAACATTGATAGAGCTCAAAGCTTTACTCGCAGCTCGTCTAACTGGAGCATCTGTATCAGAATGACATTCCAATAAATACTGGATCGAATCCTCTACAATTGCTGATAGATCTGTGCCATCAGCACCAAAATTTAGTCGAACACTGGCAATGGCCAAATTTTTCCAAATTTTAACGGATAGCTTCCGGACACTAGCAATGTTGTTTAAAGGTTCCAAGTAAGTTTCATCTTGTAATTTACGACACAAATTTGATATATCCATAATTTGACTGCTTGACACGGCTCCTAATCCCAGAGAGGTATAAGAATAGATGAAAGATAGCCTTCCCAAACAAGGATATGCCGTAACTCTTGCTACATTGTGTGGAGTAAACCATTCGAGAACCTGCTGTAAAACTAACTGAGAGATTGGAACGTCAACCTTGTCGGGTCGCATGCAAAATCGAGCCAGGCATAAAGCTGCTGCATCACGCTCACAATTTCTCAAGTTTAATGAGTAGCCGCATTGAGACAAAATTCGTTGGGCAACTAAAGGTGTATCAGTGGGCACGTTAAATTCATATGGTATTAACTGTGACCTAGTCATCGGATCATCAGACGAGATAGTGAATAAGTTAAACGGCATAAGCAATAAATGTGATAGCCAAATCATAAACGTATAACGTATAATCCACGTTTTACACTCAGCACTATCTTCATTCTCATTGCATTCTTCATGATCCATAAACGTTTCTAGTAAAGAAAGTACAGGTTCCAATTGATTTGGTGAACTGTCCAACAATTGAGAAATTGTCCTTGCGCCGCGCAACTTGCATAAGACATAAAAAATCCTACAAAGCTGTACCAAATTATCCGAAGGAAAACATTTCTTTGACCTCTTCATGAAAACGGTTAAACCATTCATTAAAGGAGTCATGATCGCTTGTAAATAACCGTCTAGTAGCGTTGGATCCTCTTGATAACATTCGATCTACATGTCAATCGTTAACACAATTGACTCTTTTAATTATCTCTCTTTACAAATTTAATACACTTTAAATCATCTTTTTCCTATTAATTCACTGATAAGTAAAACCAATCCAAACCTTTTGCACAATCTTATCTGTAACCCTCTCCGTTATTCCGTGAATTTTACCCTCCAATTCTCCTCCTCCACTAGCAATACCCACTAACAACTCTGGTAAAAAATCGAGAGATGGTATTGTGTGAGCATCCATTTTATTCGTAAAATACGTGTAAATCTATATTTAATCCCAAAAGCAAACCACCCCAATAATTTTTCCAAATCCCAAGTTTAGCGACATTAGCCCAAAATCTTCACATTCGTTGGAACTTATTCGCTTCTTCAACCCGTTTCAACTCTTCAGTTACGTCATACTTCTATCCCCATCCGATTATCTACTGATGTCACATGATGTTCGTCTCATCTAGTTTATTTCTCCGAATTTTCGTCACGCGAAAATTTGTTGAGAGAATGATTTCTCCGATTCTCTCAACATATATCGGATATTATTAAGTCAAAGGAAAGAGTTGAATGGTTAAGATTTATGTTTTAATGTTCACGATATGTCGGGATTTGCAAATTTAACAGAACTTGGTAAGTGAATTGCGTTTTGTTACATTGTGGTATGTTGTTTCATTTCGACCTTCTATACAAAGTCTGTCATTTTACTACAATTTATGGTATGGGCAATTGTCTTAACCTTTTATATGAGAGAGAGGAATTGATTAATTAGTACAAAATCTCCCTATTCTAAATTCAATAACGTCGGATTCCAGTATAATACGTCAAACTGGAACAGTTTCTGCTCCCAGTAAACTTAAACATTTACTGGAAAGTCGGCATGATTCTGATGCTCTTAAAGCCTTGAAAATTTTGGCAAATGTATGACTTGATTAAAGAAATATTCACTCATTTATAGCTTACATTTGCACTCGTATACTTTAGATGTACCATGAATTTCAACCTATTGATATTTACCTTACGTATATCATAAAATGTTTAACTCTATCATCTGTGAATGTTCGAATCCTAGCAGGTTACCTGCTTGTTAAACTCGCCCCCAAATATCCGGATACTGCATTGTTGAGCGTTAATACATTACAAAAATCACTCAGTGACACAGATCCAGTTAAACGATCATTAGCACTACGTACCATGTCAGAACTACAAATATCGGCTACAGCACAAATTGTCTTACACGCAATTAATCGCGGTTCAAAAGATACCAGTTATGTTGTACGTCGAACTGCTGCATTTACCCTGGCAAAGGCAAGCCAATTGGATAGCACCTTGCACGATTCTCTAATCGAAATTTTGGATAATTTATTAGCTGATAAAAATGTGATGGTGGTTGGTTCAGCCGTCCAAGTTCTCTGTGCTTACTGGCCTGAAAGATATCATCTCCTTCACCAACATTATCACCATTTACTAACTCTAATCCTGGAGATGGATGAATGGGCCAAATTAGCTTATTTGAACTTAATGCTTGATTATGCCCGCCAATGTTTTCCCCAAAACGAAGTCTCAGATCCCGACTTCATTCAATTTCTCGATGCCGCCCAATATCTATTGTATAGTACCAATTCCAGCGTGGTTATCGCGGTTATGCGTTGCTTTTACTATCTCGGTGGAGAAAACTACGTAGTTAAAGCAGTAGGTCCAGTGGTCGGTCTATTACGCCGTTCCAATGATGTGCAATATCTTGCTCTCAAGGTTATTTGCCAAGTTAGCCATGAGTATCCCAAGGCTTTTATACCCTTTCTCGACCAATTCATGATTCGAATGGATGACCCTTGCGATATCCAGTGTTTAAAGTTAGTCATTCTCACCAGACTTTTTGAACATACAGATGAGATATTTTGTAGCCTTATCCTTGCAGAATTAGAATACTTTTGCGTGACAAAACTGTCCACATTATCCGTTAAATTTGCAGCTCATTGTACACAGGCTTTAGGAAAATGTGCACTAATTGAACGTGTGTCGGATGAAACTCGGAAACATTGTACAACCATGCTTATCGGTATTCTCGAAACGGCCAAATCATCCTCAGTGGTTAATGCTGCTATAAGAGCAGTAATCATGTTGATTGAACAAAATCCATCTCAGTACCTTGATACAATGTTATATTTAGGTCAGAATTACGCATCTTTTTCACATACTGATGTTAAGGCTTCTATTGTGTGGTTATTGGGGAAGTATATTAACCTTAACTCTAATATTTACTCAACGGGGAATACATTGGTGAAAAGGTTACGAAAAGAGTTCTCACAGGAGGACCGTCGTGTTAAACTACAATGTCTGTTGTTTGCTGCAAAATCTTACCTTCAATATTTGATCAATGGTATTGAATCTACTAACGTAACAGGGGAAGAAACAGCGACGGATGAAAAGATTAATGAGAAGCATTTAAGTGTGCAGCTGTACGAGCATATTTCCATGCTAGCTCAATATGACGTTGACTATGATATTCAAGATCGTGCACGTACTCTTAAAGGGTTACTTCCGGATATTAGCGACTCGAGTAGAAGTGGTAGCTTTCTAAAAACGAAAGTGAATATAGCAAAATCTATACTACTAGCTGAAAATGATCAATCGGATGAACGTTTGCAAAACTTGAATATATGGAGCCGACCACTAAAGTTGGGAAGTTTGTCAATGATGATGTGCAATGAATTTTCCGGTAACCCAATTAATCCAATTATAGTTCGAGGGTATAGAGCAGTTCCAGATTGGGTAAAGCCTGGATTTCAGCCTGATTCAAGATTACGCTTAACATCAAGGGAATATTCATTTAATGACGATAATGATTCAAACTGCAATAATTTACCAAGTGGTAAACAGTATTATCATCGAAACAGTGAGGTGGAATTTGACAACTCTCATGTTAGATCTAAGGCATCGAATGCTGTCGTGTCACTTGAAACGTGGTTAGAGCAAGATAATGAAACTTCTGCAGCACATTCATCAATCTTGGAGTCTTATGACGTAGTTGAACCGTCCGGCCAAGATGAAGCGTCACCCTATAACGGCGATGAAGATTTTAGTCAATCATCTTGCTCTACAGAACGGGATTATGAAAGAGCAAGCCTTATACCATAATATTTATCCCTTACGGCTAACTGAAGCATAAAAATACAAGGATTAAAGCTAATATACATGGTAAGCGAATGGGAGAGTGATTTTCTCTGGTGCGAGGTTAACTATTAGGGATATACCTGATAGGGCCTAGTGGTTTGGGTGTTTGGTACGTGTATAGCCCAAATCCTCAACAGGTTTCCCCTGATATTTAGGCTAACGTTATAGTGTAAGATATTTAAGAGTAGAAGATAAAACTGATGAATATACTTGGTGTACGAAGGAAAATTTATGAAAAAATGTCAAGACTTAAAATATATAAGTTTAATAGATAAAATAGTTCAAAATGTATATGATTATGAGTAATAGTGGAGGAGAATTTAAGGCGTTTAATAGATTGAATATTGTGGTAGTTAAGTTAAAATCTTAACAGATACTGAAGCGTATGTAAAAGAACGTGGATGAGCAGAGATGAAAGTCCAAAAACCTTAAGATCAGAATAATTACTTCAAGATATTATATTTAGAAAAATGAGATATCCCTAGAATATATAAAAAAATTCAAATATAGAATTCTTGATATTAAATATTACTCAAATATTTATTCTTGTGAAACATTTTTATTGAAAAAACGTCTAAAATACATATTCATGACCAAAAACTTGATGTCTCTTCAACTTTTACAAATTTCCCCAAAATGATTTCCAAATTAGGAAATATAACGTGACTTGATTATATAACGGCAGGGTGGTGACTGGATAAAGAGGTTTGGTGATGTTTGCATGAAAGGAAGAAAAAATGAGGGTAGACAAATTGTGGAAATGGAAACGTTTGAAAAAAAAATTGGATATGCTGGAAAAATTGAGTGAGTGAGGGAGTATAAGTGGGTGTGTGGATATGTGGGTATGTGGGCAAATGTGCACTGGACTTGTTATAAGCTTAGTTTAATTATTGTGTTAGTCATTGTTTTTTCAAGGAATACAAAAAAGTTTAACATTTTGGCATAGATTCTTGGAGCACATCAGAAATTTATTCGCTAGCTCGGGTTTAGCTAATATTTGTGCACGTTTATCGAAACCCTCAAGATTTAAATTGTCGCCAGATTGAAGTGTTAATAACGGTTACAAGTGGGCGACGGTGTGCTTGGTGGGGGATTATTACGAAGTGGGTGTGTGCACATTTTACAGAGCAATATAAATGGCATGCTCGTGTACTTGAATTCTTCACAAAGGTTAGCCCTTTGATGTCTATTTGTGTGAGAATCTGGCGAATTCTATACACTTTTTTGGAGAAGACTTTATTTCAACGTGCTAACTAAGGTATATGGAATGAACGTGTGCACACGTGTGCGCGCTGGTGTGCATTTACATCCACGTGTATATTTGTATGCGTGTGATTGTGTGTGTACATACCATGCGCATGCGCATGCGTATGCATATGCATGATAATTGTTGATCGAATAATCCGACTAGTAAAATATTCAGAGCGTGATCGCTATCGCGATGCGACATACGATTAAGCGTGTTACCTGGTTATATGGGATTATGAATTTGAGAAATATCTCCCTTGATTGGGATTAACGGACTTTTCTCGAGCTGGAAAATCTCACGATAGTTACAATAACAGTTTTATTAGGCGAAAACGAAGGAAACGTATTTAGGAAAACTTACAGACTACTTCGCTAACGGCAGTCTACGGATTCGGTATTGGAGCGGACAGGATAAATTATGCCTGGTTTCTGCTCAGCTTCAATAAATTTAGACGACTGTATAGCCCGACTTTATCGTAGGGAACTTCTGGCAGACTCGGTGATTGAGGCATTATGTGTTAAAACAAAGGAATTATTAATGCGTGAGAGTAATGTGGTTCATCTTCAAGCACCTGTTACAGTTGTGGGTGATATTCACGGGCAATTTTATGATATGATTGAAATATTTCGCATTGGTGGGTTTTGTCCAGACACCAATTACCTTTTTCTTGGTAAGTGAGTCGGGGGGTGCCAAAGTGATTGGTAGATGCAAGTTTATTGACGCATACCTTTGCAACGATTACATACATGTGTGTTTGTGTGTATGTGTGTGTTGATGTGTGTGTATGATTCCGGGTTTGCGTCTTCAAATGCACATGGGCATGCGAGTGTATAAGTATATGATGATACATATGCGCTTGCTGGTGCATATGCACAAACAAAAACAGAAATACGAGTACAGGCACATGTACATGTACATGCATATGCACACACATACACACATGCGCATGCGTGTGTTTGAGTATTTACAGGTGACTATGTGGACCGTGGGTTATTTTCTGTGGAAACTATATCCCTTCTAATTTGCCTCAAACTTCGGTATCCCCAACGGGTCCATTTAATACGTGGAAATCATGAATCGCGTGGAGTTACTCAATCGTACGGTTTTTACACGGAATGCCTACGGAAGTACGGGAATTGTAACGTTTGGCAATATTTTACCGACATGTTTGACTTTCTTACATTATCAGTGGTGATAAATAACGAAATATTTTGCGTACACGGAGGATTATCGCCATCTATACATTCGATTGACCAAATTAAGGTAATTGATCGATTTCGGGAAATTCCTCATGAAGGACCTATGGCAGATTTAGTATGGTCCGATCCTGATGCTGAAGGGGAAGAGTTTCACTTATCCCCGCGAGGAGCAGGCTATACATTCGGCGTACAAGTAGTTAAAAAGTTTTTACACTTGAATAATATGACGCATATTTTACGTGCCCATCAATTATGTCAAGAAGGCTACCAGGTCTTATATGATAATCGACTCAGCACGGTTTGGTCAGCGCCAAATTATTGTTACCGATGCGGGAATATGGCTAGTGTATTAGAAGTGAGTAATACGGGTGAAAGGTACTTTAACGTTTTTGATGCGGCACCAGAAAATGATAAACATAGGGATGAGCAACAAAATCAAAATTCCGAGGTGAAAACGGAATACTTTTTATAAATATATGAAATTATATAAATACCGCTCAATAAACACAAAACTAATGAATCATTTTAACCATTTAACCATGGAAATTATAACAAATGAAAGGTTATTGATCAAAGAGTACATACGTAGGTATATAGATACATTTAGTGAAGTACAATTGCAAAGGAATCTGCCACAGCTCAGCTCAGCCAAGCTCACCTTATCCCATACCACGACATTCCTGATATAACCTTTACCATGCTGTCCTGAACTTTTATATTTATTATAGCTTAGTTTCTCTGGTTTAACCCCACACCAGAACCTGTGCAAACCCATTAAATTCTCTCAGTCCCTCCAATGCATACTGAAACTCTTCAAACCCACAGAACGACGCAGAGCTCCTGCGCCCAGTGCCGTCGGGATATGTGGCTGGGCAACGCACCGCCCATTGCCGGTAATCACGTGATTCGACAGATTAAGGCACGTGAATGCAGGCATGTGGCGGTGCGATGGCAGTGTGCTACCAGTCCTTTTTGAGGTCGAAGGACCATTCGAATTTTAGGTGGGTTTGATTATCATCGTCGATAAACTTAGATACCGCGTTATAGTGGCCTCGGGCTAACATTCCCGATGGTGCAACTTCTGGTTCAACTGATGTTCAATGGTAATTTGAATGTTAGTTTATATATTTCAATGGATTTACTTGGGAGGAGGTGAGTAGGAATGGGAAAATGAGGGAAAGAATCAGTATATGGCAGGAAAAAAAATTACATGATATGATTGTGCATTGTGATTTGTATATTTCATTATATAGGTGTAAAAGAAATTCTATACTTACACTTCTTCTCATGAACCGGTTTACTTTCCGTATTCGGACCGTATGAACCCTATAATTAATGCATTGTAAATGTTTTTAACCTCAGTTAGCATACTTATGTCATAATCGTTTGTTAGCGAAATTTCCGTGATCAATATTCTTATAATGTTATCACGAGAATTTTTCGCCTTCTACGTACAATCATTTCTTGTAACTTATTTGTAACACCCATTCGTTTAACCACTTGCACATATTTAAGTCCACTCAAAATTTGATGCTGTACGCGAAATCGAGCTTTCATGCGAAATACTGCGCCCTCTTTAATAGAGAATGGCTTGCTCTTCAAATTCTCCAAAGCATTAGGCTGGGTTAGGTCAATAATAATATCTGGTCGGCCTTCCACTTCTAGCCCTAGGGATAAAATAATAACTGTACGTGGGTCATTCGGATCTGATATATCTTTACCTGTTCCAATGCCTAAGGATTCCTTCCAACGTTTCATAGCAGGGTCATCGGCATCTAGCGTACGGTCATCCACACATGCTCGTTAGGCCAAACACGTCAAACTTCCAAGCTTTTTAAACATCAAACTGATGCTCATTCACTCCTAAATTTCCTTTTGACCACGGAAACAACCTACCAAGATTTTTATACTCATCAAGCGTTTTACGAACGCCAACCTTAAACCCTGCCGTCGTATCCGGTTGAAGTTCTTCATCAACAATTTCATGACCTTGAGACATTCTTGCTAACTTAAACTAAACCCTTTCTTAAAATATTTTTACCCGTAACAGGGAACAAGGTAAACGCTAAAATTAAGGCACAATAACGCGCGCACGCCCGTAAATTTGGAATTCCACGTCGATATTTTCACAACTATCCCAAATTTAATTTTTCCCGATTAGAGTGTACTTTAAAGAATGATCAAGCTTGCGTACAGTTTCTCTCCAACCTAACTTCCTAACTTCTTTCCTCAAACTTTAATTTATTCTCCTCAAATCCCCTTCCGCACCTTTTCCTTCTCTCCTCCATCCTCAAGTTCGACTTGCCAATCCCTCCATCGGATCATCCTAATTCCGCTCCATCCCCGACCTTTTGCCCCAATTTCTACGAAGTTTCTCCGTTTAGGCTTATATAATCTTCATTCGTTCATCGCTTAAATCGCGACATTTGCTAAACCCTGTGAATCTCATGTTTGATAATTCTTTTGCCATGATTTTTCATTCATATTTTTTCCTTGCCTCTTTTATTTTCATTTACCACTAATCATCTATTTTTTCCCGTCCTCTTTTAATAATTTTTCATAATTGTATCCTATAATTCATTATCTCTTTACCTACCTTTGATTCTTTCTGCCCATCTTCATCTTGCTTTTTTTTCTGACTTTCTTACTTCCTCATTTTTTCCCGTATCGTGTCCTTACATATTTCTCCTTATTCCCCATAAATCTTTCTTCTCTTAACTCCCCTCCCCTCCTACTCATCTACCTTTACACTCATATCCTACTTCACTATTCCTTTCACTCATCCTTTCTCCCTTCACCCCTCTTCCCCACGTCTCTCTACCGCGCCACCTTACCCTACGCCACCCTCCGCCACTCTATCCATCATAACGCCTTTCCCTTTCACTCATGTTTCTCTTAGCCCATCTTATGTAAATTTGTTCTTGGCATTATCTCCTTCCCTTGGTCTACGCCAATCGCATCATTTTCGTTTTAGTTGCCCTTTCCAATTTTTATTTCCATTTTCCCACCTCTTCTTTTATACTCTCGTATCTTATCCCGTGACGGCGTTTGTACACATATCTACCATAATGGTTACCAGACCTGCTTTGCCTGGTGTGCGCAATCCTCTGCTGGGTCCTGCATCCACTCCTCCATGTGCGTTTCTCTTCTTACCCCTACTCTATCACCTCCTTATCTGCATTCTATCTTGCTAATCCGTTTTTCTTCTCTCTAGTGGGATCGCTTATAGAACGTCGTCGGCTTGGACAAACCGATCTCTCTTCTAAATTAGGCGCAGCCGGCGGTTCTATCGGTGGTGAATATGTTGGCATGTTCGATTACGCGCATTTGCGCGTTTCACTACCCAGGGATCTCAAAGGTTCTGGTGTTCACTCCCTTTCAAAAAATATGACTTACCCAGAATCCTACTTTTTAATGGTATGCCTTCCCCCGTACTCCAGTGTTTTTTCCTTTATACTCTAGACAATCTAGCTAAAATATTCTCTTTTCCCATCAGAGACGCAGTATCGACGGTTTCGTTAGCGCCACGGGTATGTTTAAGGCTGCTTTTCCCTGGGCTTCCTTAGAAGAGGAACTCTCCGAACGCAGATATCACAAATCACCCGCCTTTGCTGGTTCCAGTGAAGTTGCCGGTAACGTTTGGGTTCATCCTACTGATGGTCAGTTTGTCTCACTATTATTTTTATCTATTGTTTCTGACTTTTTCCTCACAGCCCTGAAGTTAGCCGAAGAGTATAAAATGGTACCTTACATTGTAGCTCTTTTATCAAACGAATCAATCGACAATTCCCCCAAGGATGCCCTTCTAAAAATTGCACGACCCCCTTTGTACGATATCCCTCCTCATTATATGTCATTTGTCCAACCAGCTGCTCCGCCTGCTCCTGCTGTTACCTCCACTTCCCCTGCTTCCATTACTAAATCTGGCAATTCTGAGAGATTAGAAAAGTCTACTTCTTCACCTTCCGGAAAGCTTCCTACTGCTTCTACTCCCACTTCTGGAAAATCACCTGTTATTGGTACCAATGGAGTTTCTTCATGCTCTGGTACACCGGTATTTATTAATCCGCTTACAGATGCGTTGACTCCCAAATCTAAGAATTTGTCGAATGCTCACACCTCCACTGTCGTGGAAGGTTCCCCTCAATCTACTGAAACCAAGGCTCCCATATCCACTACAGCTAGTGATGCTTCTGCAGTCATCTCTGCCTCGACAGTTGATGCGGCCACTTCAACATCATTACAAACATCGAATCCCGTAACATCTCATCGCATGGCGTCTCCTGCGAAATCGTCACAGACAGCTGCTATTTCGGTCCCTCCTAAAACTACTCAAACACGAAAACCACGAGGTCCAAATAGAAATTCTTCAAAGGCTTCTAAAGATGCTTTATCCTCTACCAACGTTCAATCTCGCACTTCTGTGGCTACCGGTGGAGTATCTCCTGCTCCCCAAGGTGAACCCAATCACGCGGCAATGCCAACTGAAATCACCCCCCCCGAAGGCAACGATGAGGAAGTATCTTCTACAAGATCAAAACCCGAGTCCAATGGAACTACTAAGCATACTCACCAAAGTTTATCGTCAAATATTGCATGTTCTGACACTTCAGTTACTATGAAAGCACCTGATTCGGAGACAAATGTTATTTCAACAGCTTGTGCTTCTTCAACGGCTACTATCACCACTAAAACGTATAGTACGTCTAATGAAGCATCAATAAGTTTCGTTTCTAATGGAAAAATTCGAAGTTCTGTTAGCAGCAGGTCTCCCCCTAATGTCACGGAAAACTTATCATCCGGTCTCTATGTTTCGGGTGCAGAAAGAAGTAACTTTTCGGCCAAACTTGCTCGTGAATCTGCAGCTATGTTGTTAGAAGCGCGTGAGATGATACAAAATTCTAGGAATCCTTCAGTTTCCAGTGGTACAGTTCAGCCAAACGATATTTCTGCATGCGCTTCAACCAAAGCTCCAAATTCAGTTGTGGGTAATTCTATGAAGCGTAAAGCTACATCGTTGGATGATGATAATGAAGATCCCGATTCAGTTAATGGTGAACAAAATATTTCATCCAACAGTTCTCGCCCCAGTAAACGAGTTCGTTTAGTTCAAATTCAGCAGAGAAAAGAGAAGATTCAGAAGCGGGCATTCCTCGGTCTTGCTGCTACTTTTGCCGCCGGGTGAGTTTTTCTGATCCTATTTTTCCGTTTCGTCTTTACACACAATATATTCATATAATGTCATCCTTTTGTTCCCTTCAGCTAACCTTGTCCATGTACCCGTTTCCCATTATAGTGCGATTATCCCTTATTTCCTATAGTTCCGCAAAAGGTTTTACTGAGATTTACTATTTTGCTTTATTTTCCCTCCCTCGCTAGGTCTACCTTTCTCCCTTAAGATATTTCATCTACTGCTTTCATCAAATTTAATTTTACTTGTATTTTTCTCAACCATCCTCACATTCCGATGAAGGGTCTTTTGATTAGTACGCAAGTGCACAGTCATTAATATCTCTTTTGGTTCAATTTTCTTGTGGTCTTGCTAATTCAAAATCCTTCCACACCTTTCTTACTCCATATATATAAAAATATATATATGTGAATGTGTATATATGCCATCAATGCTTGGTTTGTCACGCTTCTTGCCATTTCTGATTTTTTCATTTCATGCCACAAATTCACCATTCCCCAACTCCGATTCCAGCTCTAGCGAATTTAGATTGATCATCAATACCAATTTCCTTTTTTATAATACTTCTCGTATGCCAAGGGGTATTGTTTTTCTTTTTTAATTTGGACTCTTTAGGCTGGCTAATAGGATGCTAATCGTTTAGTATTGAAGGAATATTATGACTTTGCCTTTAAAAAAATACCCTCTTGTTTATGTCTATCCTTCACCTTTACTACCGAGTTTGTTAAACTACATTCTAAAGTCACCCTTACCTGTTCACATGATTGTTTGCCAATCAGAAGACATTTTTACCCGATCATTGGCAGCTCAACTGGGCAAATATTCTACTCAATGCCCTACATTGCAAACAGCCCGATCCAATAATATATGTGGTGAGCATCTGTCATATGAAATGAAGGAGGTGTTAAATAATACCATTTCCCCCACCCAATTACAATCATCCTTTACCTTGCGAACTTACGCTCGATTATCATCGATTCCCGTAATATTTTGTCCCACTATTAACAGTTTACGAGCTTATCTTGCCGGTCCGTTTATTGATGCGAAATTGGCTTCGATGTCGGCGGAGGTTGACTTGAGTCAGAATAATACAGATACAAAGTGTATGGGTCAATCTGATTCTGGTGATCAAGCGAAGTCAACATCACAAACTACTCATTACATTTTGCTAAATTGCCTTAATTTACACCTGAATTCTGCACAAAGTGTGTCATGCTCATCTGAAATCACGCGTACATTAGCTAACTTTGTTGATGCAATAACTTTTGTTGAAGGCATCGCATGGGTTCTCGATGTTAATATGCCTGTTCCAGAGGAAACGTCAAGGCTATGTGAATCCAACTCTGTCCTTGATTACAACCCACCTTATGAAGTGGTATTGCCTGTCCTGACCCCGACTCTTCAAGCGAGTATGGGCCAAAATAAAATCACGCGAAACTTTTGTGCTGAATGGGAAAACCGCTTTATTTCCATTAAAGATATCTTATTACAGTGGTTTGATGTCAAAGACTGGAGTTCATGCACATAATACTTAACTTTATTTGCTTATATACGAAGCGTGCTTAATGTTAGTTTGGCTATAAATCCAATCCTGCAAAATGTCACTTTAATGTTGATTTTACATAGATAAATACACTGCCAATATTTTCATAGAGTTTAATGAGTAGGAACTTTCCTACATGTTAACCGTTAGAATTCATTTAGTACGAATCTGTTTAAGCGGCCCAGCACTGTAGTAATAGTTTTCTGCATAAGCTTTTGGCGTAAATTTTCGGACTTTTGGCTCTTGAACATAATAACGGTAACCTTGTCTCTCCGCAAACCGAATAGCATCCTCTTTTCTTCTGAATGATAAACGTTCAGCTTGCATAGCATCAGAAGTTGATTGCCATCCCATCAACGGATTCTCCCAACGATTTCCACGTGACAACACATCCCAATCTAGGCGCCAAGAATGAGTTTGCCACTCTCCGGATTGAGTGGCCGATTTACTAAAGCGGTAAATTCTGGTTGCTGGTTAGCCGCGGTAAAAAGTTACACCTCAAATGGCTATCGCCTGAGCCGTAGTCACATGATCTAGAATAGCTGGTGAGACTTACCGAGCTATACGAGTCTGTAAGTCTAATGGCGCGCCGGAAGAAACGGCTTCACTTGGAAAGTTATTTTGAATGCGTTTTTCGAAATTTTTAGGTGGTAAAGGGGAATAAACTCTGATAATAGTTTGGGTTCAAATTAATGGCTAATTCATAATGTAATTTGTTAATAAAATCACGTACGAAGTTCGATAGTCCCATTGATCAGTTAACTCGCGTGTGTTTTTCAATACGGGATTAACATCTGTCGTGGAGCACAGTGCAACTGTAGCGGAATTTTTCCCATTGTGCTTTGATTCATCCGATAGACATCGAACTCCTCTGCTCACTAAATGCACGGGATGACGATTTGCAAAATCTAATAAATTACTTCGCATAAAATATATCTGGCGGGTGCACATTTTAACAGGCAAGAAACCCAATATCAGTTAGATGCTTATCATTAACTTGTAATGAATATTGGTTAGCAACCCCGAATGACTTTTTTATCTATACCGACAAGTTCTCGCCACGAAAAAGTATTCAAACAATAGAAATATACATATGACTATTGATGAAAATTTTTAACCGTGACTAAATCGACGTACAACGAACAAACTATATTGTATAATTTACATCAGCATGTTTGCCTGATTAATTACCATAATCATTGTATTCATATATTGACAAAGCCATCAAAAGTTATTGTTTCGTTCGTTAACTTGTAAATCTACGTCCGTCTTAGCCCGTAAACTCCCATTTCACCATATCAACACCTGAAACGCCATCGCACGTGACCATGATTAGTCATATCGGCTGAATAATACTTGGGTTTGGTAGGTGATCTTTATTTCGCAGTTAAGTGTTCAAAATAATCTTCCTTTACAGTTGAAAAAAGCATACCATTTTATGATTCGGGTGGAATAAACCTAAATAAGTTGGAAAATTTTGTTACTTAAATTATAATAGTTGAATACTGTTTAGCTTTGATCTTTGGTGTATTAATACAGGTAGCTACTTATACTTGTTGTATCGCGGAAAAATCTTGGTATCTCGATTTACATACTTGAGGGTTTTACAGGCACTATGAACTCATTTATGGCTAAACGGACATTATCTACTCTCATTCCTCCCAAGGTAAACAATTAAGGTTTGATTTCATGCAATTACAACGTTAAAATTTATTATTATCAGTCGACTAATTAAATTTTCAATCGCGTTTCATGTAGATTGCTTCACCATGTGTAAGTTAGTTAACTTTATGTGTGTTGTTTTCACGCAGACACCTTGGGGATAATTCAATCATGGAATATGGGATCAATGATAATTATATTTTAGTTTAAGCCGATACAGCATTTGGCGATAGCTCTTACGCCGTAGTATAGTAGCTAATGGCTATTTTAGTCCATCGGGCACGCGCAAGATGCGGCACGTATGTCTCGAATTGTGAATTTCTATGAAAAACTACCGCGTGGACCAGCTCCAATTCCGATGGGTTCTGGATTTTATCATTGGTATCGACAAAAATATTTCAGCGGTCCTACGGCATCCGCTAAACCCTTATTACACGCTCTCGTTTTTCTTTCGTTACTCGGCTATGCCCAAAGTTATTACTTTCACTTACGTAAGCGATAGTTTCTACAAATCGGTCCAAATCCTTTTTAATCTACCCTTTCCTGACTGCATTAATACTCAACGGCAGGTTACCATAAGAACAATATTCACTAAATTGTTAATTCTTCTTGCACAATTTCACCGTAGTGTACAGTGGAAATTCAATTGTTAACTAATTCCTTACTTTGATTTTCAAGAAAGCTTTTTCCACAGTATGCTACAACAAGGTGGGAAGAGCGCGTTACTCGTGCAGTAGCTTATCACGTCTCAATATTTTGAATCTCCGTATACATGATTGTCCACAGGTGCTACCATATTATCCACTGTTTTTTACACTATATTTATCTTATACAGAGTTATCGGTCTAAGCGTTTATTTTTAACGCTAGCACAACTATCAATAGACTTGACACGTCTACGCTTATTCAGGTTGAAGCAACCGAAAGTCATTAACGCAGCACGCTTAACTCTCATAATACGGTGAATTGACAAGCCTAAAATTCGGCTGTGCTAATTGAAAGATGTATTCTGACGATATGTTGTAGTTTATTTAACATTGAATAAAATTCCCACTCCATCACATGCCTAACTATTCATAAATTGAAATACCCCGTTCCTATCCCCTATGTGATATTCTATAAATAGATTCTCTAAGCTAATAATCAGTACAGAAAATAAAAAGGGTGTATGAAGAGAGAGAATACAGTGCGCTCACGTGCATACCTGTAGGTATTTGTGTAAGTACTTGCAAGTAAAATTATGGGTATACAAGTGATGATATATTTCATGGCACCATCTCACTGATGATATGATTAACATAAAAACCGAATTCCAACTTAATTTTTTCCCCAGTCTTCACATAACGTACCAGTTCCTAGCACCCCGACCACCAGTCGGGAAAAGCAATTCAGCAGCCACAGTCGCATTAGATAATTATCGCTTATATAATTATGGCTTGTCTGACACGGGGAAGTGAGGCCATCAAACATAACATGATGGAGACTACAAATACATCGCGTGATCGAAGGCCACGAGCGTCTCTCGCGTGCATCGCTTTGTTGCTTGTTTTCTCACTTTTGGCAGCGTAGGTGTGTTAAGGAAATTTGTGATTTTTTTTATCTCGACATTAACCCGTTGCTTCTCGCTACGTGTTTCGAACTTTTATCATCAATTGTCCTATTGGTGCCGTATCTGCAATAACTATCTTACTTTCGGCCTCTCAAATCTACACTTTAGATTTTGCCCCTCTTCAATCTGATCGGTGTGTTTCTTTCTACTAATTCCACTTAACGCTTACCTCTCATTCTTTATTTCGCCCCATTCTATTATTTTCTTGTCTATTGTAAATACTTCATGCTTTCATATTATCTTATTTACTCGTTTTACTCCCATTCAACCATTACCTCACTATCCCAGTTCCCCCTCATCGCGGCGCAGCGCGCCATTCCACTACCAGCTAGTATTCGCTCGTTCCCAATCCTTCCCCTTCCCCTTTCTGCATCCCGTGGCCTTGTACTCTGCTTTTTCCTATCCTCCATCATTTTTGTCTTATCTATTGCTTTCCTACTCTCTACAATATTTCCTTTCTGGCTTTTCCCTACCTCCTCCATTCAAATTCCCCTATTCTTCACCTCTTCTCCTATCCTCCACCTCCCCCTCTCCTCTATCCTCCCACACTTTTCCTCCCATCAATATCCCAACGTTTTTCGTCACATGATATTCTTTTTTAATAGCTTACTAATGACTTTTTTCTAGGCTCCTTTTCTTTGATAACTTTCTCCCCGACATCGTCCCTCACGCATCATCCGAGTTTACAGGATTTCCTTCAACTCCGCGAGTTTATTACTCCATTTCTTTCATATACATATATTCACCTTCTTTATTTGATTCTCCTTCCATTTATAAAACGCATACTCACTTATGAATTCTCGTTACCTCTCACAATTTATATGACTTCTCGTAAGTATATCATTCTCCCCTTGCTTTTCGATTTCATAACTCATCTTCACGGTTCTTCCCCTCATTTTTCTCTTTATATCCCTACTTCATCCTCCGTAGGCTTACCTGAGTTCTACTTATATCTTATATTATTCGTTCATTTTGTTTACTTCGTGTACATTATTCCCCCTCTCTTCATCTGTTTATTCCCCGCCGTTTCTTCCAGCCCATCTTTCTCATGACAGCTTGATCATCTTCTTTACCCTTCTTTTCCTTCTGTCATCTTTCAATTTAGTCCTTAATTCTATCGTTTTCCATTTTCATGCGTTTATACTAACCATTTGTTTCTGCCAGTTGTCTATCTCTAACTTCCCTCGTCTTCGCATCAAACTTATCTCGTTAACAATACACTCAAATATCACCTAAAAGTACTCTACGGCCCATCGTTTATCTTTTCAATTAGCTTTTCCCGTCGTATCAATTTTCTCTTTCCAACCTTATAACTTTTCCTTCATAACCACCCCCCTCTCTTCGCGCCCTACCCCCCTTATCGTCGGCGCTACTCCTCTCACATTTTGCGACAGAAATTCCGAAAATTTCTTACTATCCGTCTCCCCGAATTTATATCTGATTTCTTACTTATTCGGCCACTGATCTTTACGTTTACTCTTTACCTTAAACCTCTCTGGTAGCTTTCTCATCTCTTCTCTTGCGTATACATTGTGTCTTGCACTCATGAAGTTCGTTCACTAATTCATCCCCCCTTAGTGATTTGTTATGGCAGAGGCTGTTACCCAAAATGTGGTAAATAAGTTGAAGTCGGTGGTTGACGGATCATCCATCGACGAATCTGCGTCGTCCCTTAATCGTGACTTTACCGGCACCTCCGAGCGCGCCAATCTATACACTCACTCTACCTCGGACACCAATAATTCTTCTTCTGATGTCACTGCTGAGTTTTCTAATATCCACGGTCAATCTAACACCGTGAGCGCACAGCCTGCCGTTAACGAGCCGCCCTATCCCCCTTCCCATACTGCCCCTCTTGATGGGAGTGATTCAGATTTTAGTCGCGAAGATGTCGATTCGTCAAAACTTAATGGTACCTCTAAAAATGGGCACGAACGCTCTTCCTCTGTCAAGAAACCAACCACCTTTAAGCCCGTATCGGTCACTAAAAACTTCCTTGCCAAGACTTCCTACGTCTCATCTAACTCTAAAAATGATTCTGGCTCCACAAGCTCTTCTATACCCTCTCAGGCAACTTCAAAACCCAGATTAGTTGTTAAATCAACCAGCAAAATAGCCACTTTTTCGCGAAATATCCCGTCGAAGGCTTCATCCAATACCGCTGGTTCCGAATCCAATAAAGTATGGAATAAGATTCGCGTCAACATGTCACCTCCCCAAAACGCTACTGATGAAGAACTAAAGCAACAATACGGAATCCGCATGACTGCTAGATTTCAAAGCGATGAGTTTAACCTTGAATCTAAGTGGGCTGATATTGATGATGAAGATGACTGGTCCCCAAACCCCGCTGAATTGTTAGATTCTTCCAAATCTTCCCTCCCTGGTTCATGTGCTCCGCCTTCTCAACAAAACAGTCTCGGGCCAAAAACCCCCTCTCTCCCTGATAATTCGTCTCATGCCACTTCCGCTCCCCAAAAGTCTGAAAGTATTGACTCCCTGCCAGCTAAATCTCATGATCCTGGCAAAATATTTCCTTCCTCTTCAAATTCATCAGTTTGTCTCACAGAAACTTCCTCTGTTAAGCATAATCATTCTTCCGAGCCTGCTGAACTGACTCGTACCGAACACTCCACCGACACTCTAAAACTTCCTCAATCTGGAGACTCATTACCCGCAGCTCCTATCAGTAGTGTAACTAATCAAAGACCTTTAATTAAGGTTCATGCTGGTAACGGACTTCCCTCCTACAATGCTTTCAGCTCCCGTACTTCTACCACAAAAATGATTCTACGGCCCGGAGTTTCACCTACTGTTACTTCCCAACGTTTTTCTTCCGTATCAGATTCGAAATCCGGTTCAGGCAAACGAAACCCCTCGTCGTACCCTTCAAAATCACCATGGGCATCCATTCCTTCTATCGAAAAAGTTCCCCTCATAGTTCAACCTCCTAAAAGTCCCTCGCATCAGCCTTCCCATCCCTCAGTTTCTCAATCTGACCAGCAGCAATCTTTCTCACTTTCTCCATCTTCTGCAACCCCTCCTGAGGCTTCTTTGCAGTCATCTTCCATTCCATCGCACACTTCTGCGAAATTCTCAAATGAGAATGTTCCAAACAAAAGTGTAAATGAAAATCATCGCAATTTACCACCCGAGACCAGTCCCGACTATTCCAATCAATCTTCAGTCCGCTTGTCAGGACTCAGTACCATCGAACCAAATGTCACTCACCCCAGCAAACCTGATTTTGTCAAAGAGTATACAAAGCGGCCCACCACTTACTCAGACCCTCCAGCGCATCGCTTCATTCCCCCTTGCACAAGGCCATTAGCTCCTGTTGAACAATACCCCGATGGGCAATGTCAAGAGTCCTCAGCTTCACATCCCTATAATCATTGTAATAATGGAAATATCCATGCTAACAATACCTTGAATTCCGGTCGTACGCGTTTAGCGGGTAGTTTTGTTTCTAAAAATCATACGCGAAACGACTCTTATTCTGCACGATTTGACAGTTCTCGTCAGAGTTCTTTCTTACCTCCTAAGCATGTTACTCTTCCGAATTTTAGCGGTCAACATTCGTCTCAATCCCCTGCTGAAACCAAGTCTCAGCCTGTTTGTGCACAAGCACGTACTTACCAGATTGCTGCTCCAGCTTCACCCGTAAATCAGTTTCAAAACTCACCGTACGTACCACCTGGTCCTGCTATTGATAATACAATTGACACTACTAGTGGTGAGCCCACAGTCGATTTCGTTCGGCAACAGGATATCGTAATGCGTCGGAAACTTGAGGCAGCCCGAGCAGCTAAGCTAAAACAACAAGAGAATGAAAATCGTGAGAAAGCTGCGCGTGAGGAAAGACTCAAATTAAAATTGGCCGCATTAGCCATGTCGGATGCCAAAGAAAATAACAAAGTTCAGGACCAAACTTGGGAGGAACCGAAGACTTCATCTGGCTCCAAATTGTACCTGGAGCAACAGACGGACGATTCAGCGTCTAAATCTGTTGAAAATCCGTCTTCAACCATTAGATCTTCGGAACCTGATTTAAAGTTTGCCCCAGTAACATCTGAGTCTAGTTATACATCATCATCAACATCATCGCAATCGTTTTCTACAACGTTTCCTACATCTGGCCCCTCATTTCCCGACAGTTCGTTTAGCCTGACATCTGCACCAGCTGTCACTGGCCTTGGGTCGTCATGCCTTGGTGGATCGGCTCTCGAAGAACCAGTTCTTAAACCGGGACTGAGAGGTAATAACTTCCGACCAGTTCCTTACGGGAAACCGTACCTTGATGTTATACCAGTTGAAATAGTGGGCTTGGGGGCTTCAAATGCAAAGTCTGCTATGTCAGAATTTAGAACAACCGGAGTCATTCGACCAGCCCCTCTATATGGAGATGTTAGCAGCGTGGAATCAAGTGACAATCGTAGTGGCACTAATTGCACTATGAAACCTGAGGATCGAAAATCACCGACTAACAAATCCTTAGATCATGAGAAGCCCTCTAATGTGTCTACACCATTGGATTCGATGCTAGTTGTTTCATCGTCACAAGTTACTTCTACATTTC
>WMKJ01000102.1:0-46290 GCA_009733715.1 Herpomyces periplanetae | reverse complement strand
CCACTGTAGAAATAGCTTGTGAATCTGAAACAGTGCCGGTACCGTCGGTGGCTGTGGCGGTGAAAGTGTCGGAATCATCGTCAGACCCATAATCGTAATCTGAGGCTTCGTAGTACGTCGAATTGCTGAATTGAACGGTTTTAGCATTACGCCTTCGAATTGCCTTCATTAATGGGTTTCGAGATTTTTCAGCGCTATCCCCTAACATTGACGCAGCGAGCTAAATTCCATAGGTTAAGGTTAGACATATAATACCACCGATACTAATGGAGCTGTGATATTCACGAACGGGATAATTGGCATCCCCATCTCGTGGAACAGACGACAATACTTACATCCACATTTCGATGTTTATTGAGGCGTGCTAAGCGTTCGGTAGGTGTCTCAATGTGTTCAGCAGGAAGGTAACCTGGTGTAAAATAGTTACCAAGTCAGTAAGGAATGAAACAAACGAATTTAGCAAATAAAAGGAAACACAGTTATGCTAAAACATGCATCTTTGTATGCACCACAGTCATGTATATGCAAGGTAAATCAAATAGAAGTAACTACACACACACATTTAACTTACCGATAGAATTATCTTTGACAATCCGAACAAGCCACCAATAGCTGTTACTGTCATCAAGTAGTACCATTGTGTCACCCTTGAGTGCATTAGCTTGTCCTTCAGTGGTAGCAACGAAAGTGTGAAGTGCGTAAACGAAGTCCAAGTTAATATCTTCTGTGTACGAGTAGTTCAATCGGTTAGCAACAGTGTTTGACGATGATGATAATGATGACGGGATCAAGGTGGGAAACAACGAGGAGGATGAGGATGTAGGAGACGGAGCGATGGGGGTCGAAAAGTGAGGTGAAGAAAACTGAGTACATAACGAGGAATTAATGTTCACAATGGGAACTCCCGGGGGAGAGTTAATGAACATAGATGGCATGAGGTTGTAGGGACAGCAAGGCAAACTGATCAAATTTGGAATAGAGTATGAAGTGAAATTGCAATTTAACGCATCAAGCGAAGGGGGAGAAGAGGTAGGGGAAGCAATACAAGGTGAACTCAAAGCTTCAGAAAAGCCATGAGAAAGTGTACACAATGATTGCGACTGCGAGGATGATACCGAAGATGTAGACGGCAGCATAGCATGATGACTGCCGGTTGAGGAGTTCGTGGTAGTGTCACGATCCCCAGATGTAGTCAAGGTATGAGAGGTGTCGAAAGAAGAATTATGAGGAGGAGCAAAGGGGACACGAAGGGGAAAGTAGTGGTTAAGGCAGACAGGTTGGAGGGAATGGCAAAACATGATTAAGTGTGACGAGGAAAGTATGAGTGGGGAGAAGATAAGAGGAGTAGTAGGAGAATTAAAGAGAAAATGGGTGGGAGGAGTTGGAAAAAAGGAAGGAGAACAGGTAAATATAGGAGGGTATAAGAGAAATGCGGATAAACTATAGGCAAGATCACATCACGTAAAACGGTTACAGAAAAAGAGGGCGAAGGGTGATAAACGAACGAAGGAGAAACAAAATAGCCGAAGGGGAAGAAAAAGAGTGTAAACAAGAAACTGAAATGACAACTTACCGTCACTGATTGAAGGTGAAGGTGATAACTTTTCGTGAAGGTCATGGGATTCAAGGGCATTTTGGGAGATGGAATAATCATCGGAATTGACAGAATTAATTTGGCAAGTCGAGTCAGGATGGTGGTCGGCGTTATAATCGGCGATATTTTGAAAAGATTGAGATTTTGAGTCTAGATCGGGAGCTGAATCAGAATTAACAGAATGGCGAAATCCTAATTGATCATAGCCAGCGTAACCCATTGGGAATTCGTCTGTTACAGAAACATCCCCTTGATTCTGGGAGAACATTTGCTCTAATAAATTAATATTGTATCCCGAATCATCATAGATGTACATATCTCGAGGGACGAGGCACGAATGGGAAGGGCGAAGGTTGTTTAGCATGGAACCAATGTTTGTGGATGATGAATGATTGTGCTCAGGAAGGGCAGAGGATGAATCCAAATCGGAAGTATTAGCGATAACACGGGTATCGTTATTCTTGATAATATTATTTTGCAGTAGTTCCTTAATACGAGTTTCAGAAGCGTTGACGATAATTTCTTCCTGATTAACGAACGAGGGATTCGATGATGACGATGAAATAGCTACGGTAGCAGTTTCATCCGGAGATCCACTGCCGTTATTTTTACGATCGTCAACTTCTTCAGGCTGAGAAACAAACTGGGAGAGGGGGGAGTTGTCTGGATTAGTAGTAAGAGTAGCTATAGCGGAGGGGCCGTGAGAAGGGTTGAGAGGGGTGGGAGCGGTATAAGTGGCGAAATGAGGCGCTAGTCGGGAGTTTGAATGGCGTTGAAGAGAATCGGAAGCATCAATGGAATGCGGAACCGAGTGTGTCTCAAAAGGACGTGGATCGGATGAGGATTGAATAGGAAAGGAATAGGGAGGCTGTTGCCTTTCGACACGAGCAGAGGATACGAGATCGATGTTGAAGGTACCAGTATCGGTGTGGAAATTTTGGAAGTACGGATTATGGCCCCATTGATGGTAAGTAGGCCCAGAGTAAGCAGATAGAGCTGGAGGGGAGGAATTTAAGGAAGCAGGGGGTTGTAGAGAGTTGGAGGAAGGTAAGGCAGAATCGGCAGAAGAAGTTGATGGAGAGGGACGTAAACCGAAGAAGTAGGGACTAGATGAAGGTTGATCAAAGTATTGAGGGGCAGATGAAACAGAAGTGGTCACATCATAAGGAGAGTTGGAATCGAAGTACAAGGGAGAACGAGAAAAGATGGCACCATAGCGGGGGGAGAAAGGAGGAGCGGAAGGAGCACGATATTCTGAAGTGAGTGACGGGCGGACAGTATAGGTAGTAGAGAAAGAGTTTGACGAGGATATGGAAGCGGTAGGGCGATAGGGTATGAAATTAGTAGCCGAAGAAATTGAGTTAGTAGACAGTTGGGATAAATGGTCATGGTTGGGCTGATTTGAGAAACTATCGAAGGAGGGTTGGGTTGTCAACAGAGGTGGTATAGATATTTGATTTCCCGCGGAGGTAGCTTTATGGAAAATGTTAGAGTAAGCGGTAGTAGTGGAAGATTGAATTGTTGAAGGTTGGGTGGCGTAAGAGAGAGGATCGGGTGAAAATGTATTAGTGGTAATGGGAGGAGAGATGGAAGTGGGAACGGAAACGGATGGGGAAAACAAGGATGAAGATGTAGTAGTTTCGGTGATAGATTTGGGTGGAAAAGAGGATGATTTGATGAAGGGATTAATGTGAACAGATGATGAAGGGGTAGGACGGGAAGTTATTAAAGAATGGTATGGGATTGGATGTGCGGAAGAATGATAGATGGATGGAGCTGAAGATGGTAATGAAGAGGATAACGCGGAAAAGAAAGCGGGAGATTGAGAAGAAGTGGGATTAGAGGTAGATATTGAAGAAGCTGATGAAGGTGCGGAAGTAACGAAATGAGTGGTGAGGTTCGGTAAAGGGTTAGAAGATGGAGGGGAAAGTGACATTTGAGCAATACGGAAAGAACGATAGGGTAAAATGAATTTGAAATCAATTGAGCGTGTAAAAGTATTTAAGAATGATATATGTGAATGAAGATAAATAAGGGAAGGTGAAGGAGAAAAATATTGTTGAAAGTAATGAACGAGGAAGTAGTGGTATAGTTGTATGAATGGAATGGGAAAATGGGGTAAGAAGGTGGGTAGGGGAGAAATAAAAGGAAGAAGAGTGGAGGAAGGAACGAATGAGGCCTAGAATTGTGAATGGAAAATAGGGGAAAATTTTTAGCAAGGAAATCGACTGGGAATAAGAGATAGGGAAGGGGGAAGGAAGGAAGGTGCGAAAGGCAATTACTCAAAATGAAGATGTGAGAGAAGGGGTAGCATGATATGCAATGGGAAAGTTAGAGTAGGTATAAGGATGAAGTGTAAATGAATGGAGAAAGGGAAAGATATAGAAGGAAGATGTTTAGGGAAGGAGTGAGGGATAAGAAAAGATGTGAAGAAGAGGGGAAAGGCGAAAGTTGATGACAAACGCGCGTTAGAGAAGGAGTAGAGTAAGAGGGACTTGGAGGGGAGTGGAGGGGGGGAGGAAGAGGAGGAGGGAGGGATAGAATGGGAAGAAAAAAAAGTCAAGGGAAATGTAGAAAGATTCGAGGTATGCTCTAAAGCCGGACAAAAGGGAGAAAAAGCAAAAAATTTTAACATTTAGTGTAACACGACCATATGAAAAACAATGAAGTTAAAGGATGGACTTGAGGGATTGACTAAAAATTAACGGGCTAATAAGGAAGAGATTGACGCAAGAGAGGAACGAGGAAGTGATAGTCGGGGAGGAAGGAATCCTAGATTATGGACCAAGACGGTAGTGGCAGTGGTAGTGCCAGCGATAATGGTGATGGTGAGAGCAGGATTATTAGGGAGAGTAGGGAGGCGAAGTTAAGTTGTGGGAAGAAAATTGTTGTAAATATGAAGGACATATAATTGACATGATCAAGCGAGCGAAATTGATAGAAAGATGAGGGGATAAATTGTAGAAAAGAAAGTTAAGTATATTAAGCGAGTATTTGGATATAGAAAAAGTTATGTAAATGAGCAATGAAATATTTGGTTATTTGAAAGGTGAGAGAAGAGGCGCGAAACTTGAAGATGTACAGATTAGGGGATTTAGATGTGTCTCAAGTATTAAAAATTACGGAAGGAAAAGGGAAAGGAGATATGACAAGGAGAAGGGTGGAATAAAGGTGGAATTACCAGCAAGAGAGTGAGCAAGCTTGATACAGTAAGTAGGCGTGCAAGTCGGTAGGTAGGTAGGCAGGCGGGCAAGCAAAAAAGCAGGGTAAGAAAAAGTAGAGGGGGGAAAAAGCAAAATGACTTGCTAAACAGGGAAAAGGAAGTTGGAGGGGAAAGGGCGAAGGAAAAGCACGGCGATTGGCATGGAATACAAATGTTTGGGATAGATTGGTTAACTAAATCAGGCTAACTAGACCAAATGATTGGTAGGTGAGGATAGATGGGTGAATGAATCGTAAGGAAAATGTTGGAAGTTAGAAGGTTGTTAAGTTTTGGAAAAATTCAATTAAAAGAATGCGAATGATGAACTAGGACACCGGATTGTGTAAATCCGAGATAAAATTGGGAGGAAATATTTTGGAATAAGCATTTTCATGGGACATAATGATATGGGAAAATGGTTTCCCTATACTCAGGGGATTACTCCTGGTGTGGTAGATTTAGCTAAAGTAATACGTATAGTTATGACTAGACTTGACAAGTTGTGGACTAGTAAAGTAAAGAGTTACGGGAGGAGGAGGAAGGGATCGGAAGTAAAAATTTATGGATAAAAAGGAATAGTAGGATTTGTTGTGATGAGCAAGATCTGCTTAGGGGGAGTAAATTTTCTAGGAACGTTAACAAGATAGTCGATAAGGTACGAGTAAGCAAGGTGTATAAATCGTGATAGTAAATACGTGTTACGATAGTTAAGAAATCAATACTCTGCCAAGTTTAGAGGGAGAAGAGAAGGAATGATAAACGAGGAGTTGCTGTAGGGCTAAATCAATCCTACGTATGTACCAATGATTCGATATACACGGTAAAAAAAATCGGGAAAATCCTCTTTTGTCCAATTTACGCTAAATATACAAAGCAACGTGTATGTTGATGGAAAAAAAAGCGAAAATTTCGGTGTTAATATTTACAGTAAAGATTAGGCAATGTAGACATAACTCAATTCCATGTAAACGTATACAATATATTAGCTCTCTTGCCGAAATAACCTTTATTACACTATACATTCCCAAACCCATTAAACCAAAAAAAGTTATGGTAACAAGATAATGTAAGTCAGCAACAAGTAACACAAGAGAATCAAGACGTGTAGTCACGTGGTTAGTAAGGGATGGAGGTAAATTAAGGGGTATGGGAGCGGAAGCGGGAGCGGGCGTGGATGTAAGAGGACGAGTGTGAGTGTGTGAGTGTGTGAGTGTGTGTGGGCGTGTGGGAGTGTGGGAGTGTGGGAGTGTGGGCTGCATGTATGTAGGGTAACAGTAAATGTAAATCACAAGAACGGGCATTCTACATTCATCCACGTGACATAATGATTTAGATATGGCAGTATCAGAGCGAATGAAGAAATGTAAAATATTGGTTATAATGTATATGTCGGGGGGCTTGATAAATATTGTATTATTGCGATTATGATAAATTGGGATTTTAGTGTAGATTCATGTTTACTAGTCAATTGGGTAAGGTTGGTTATACCAGGTATATTGATTCGCTGTGAATTGTATTGGTTGTCGGGTTGAATTAGGGGTGTCAGTGTACCTTTTTTGGATCACTTTGGACCGTTTAATTATACTACGTTGACCCAGCAAAAGTCGTCATCAGCGGTACTTCACGATAAATGAAGACAAGTTGACACGATATCCTTGTGACCAGCCTTTGGATATTTTTTAGGTGTAATTTTTGTAGCTTAATTTTGGTGATGAAGATATATGTTATGGTTTCCTTGTATTATTGTGATGTTGTATACGACGATAATCCTCGTTGCGAAACAATGGATCGGATAACGGCAACACGGGCAAGTAAGTGGATAACGGTAGTTTCATATGGTTAACTGTCGATATACTATGGGAATTTTTACTTGTCCCATTTGTGAAGTACTTCCTCGTATTTTCTACCCAATTATATTCTCAGAGAATATTATGTTTGATTGGTCTATCAAACTGTAATATCAGCCCTGCATTGGCTAGGCACAAGACTCGTTGTGTTGTAGGTGTTAGGGTGGGGAAGGGTGGAGTGGAGTGGGGTGAGGTGAGGTGAGGTGAGGCGAAGTGAGGTGAGGAAGTATGAGGTAAAGTAAGCCAAGCTAATGTAAGAATGAGGGCGAGGGCGAGCACCATCGCCGTGGCCATCGTGAAACTAATCACCAAATAGTCCGAAAAGCGGAGTGGAGTCACCATAGCTGTTGATATAAGTGTAGATGAATAATTCTGAATATTGCTTCCGTTACCAATATACGGGAACCGGAGTTGGCGTAAATTTATTTGTAGCAGTTCCTTTGTCCTTCCCGTGTAAATTATTACCGCTTCATACCTTGTCGCTGCTTAACGAATTCTTCCCTCCAATGCCACATGCTAGACATCAAAACCACTCGCTTTTAACTCTCTCTTTTACACGCTCTCCTTGTCAACTCCAATTTTTAAACATCATAAAAGCTTTTGTAAATTTTACCTTTACTTACCCTAAAATTTTTGTGCCTACAAGTTTCCCTTATTTAAACATTACTTTGTTTAGTTTATCCTTAGTAAATTTTCACCAATATAATACTTAATTTTTCCCTTTACCAAACTTAATATCGTCCTTTATATACGCGATAAGCTACTCCGAATTCATGCTTCTTTAAGTAGCAATTTAAGGGCTTATGTACAAATCTTTTCCTGAAATTGATCAAACGTTTACCTAGATTCTTACACTCCCACGTCTTACCATGGTCATCATTCTTTGCATTTCTTACACATTTTATAATTACCACAACGGTAATATTTACAGTGTATGTATGTATGTATGTATACTATAATCTTTACCAAACATACATTGGTGATAAATACGTCCCTGTTTCATGTCTCAGTATTATGTAGTTTTGTGACATGACATTATACGGTTCGGTGTGAAATCAGTGTAATTTGTATCATCACCTGATCCTATATAGTTGTTATAATTCATCATCACCCTCACTTTGGGGTCTGCATTCTCTATCATAATGACGCAATAATATTCACTTCCACACCAAAGCTGAATTTTTTTCGCGGTTTTGCAAATTTTACAGTTAATCGTTAAATTTTCATGCAAGTTTTATCCTAGTTCTCAATGTAAACCAGCTAATCCACCTTTTCTGCTTACACATACCACCACTAAAATATATAGTTTTAAACATGGTAAATTTCAAACTTTTCTCGTAATACATTTTATCACTTGTAAAATTTACCAACTCGACTTATTGTACCCCTCTCATGCGCTTATTCGTAATATCCGTCACAACAGTGGTTTAATTTACCCGACAAACGCTCAGTTTCAAGGGGAAATTTCCGGAAATCTTCAATCTTACCTCCGCTTGCACATCCGTCAATTCCCGCACTTGTTATCCTATTCGCCTAAATCAGGATTCACTATTCACCAACTTAGCTTTCAGCTGGATTGCCATTACTCGCTTGCCCGTCCACTATCCCTCTACTTCATGTCACCGTTTCAGTGCTATGCCTTGAAAAATTCTACTATATCACATTAATTGGATTATCACTGGAATTGTGGTGATGGTCATAGCCACAGTCGTAAAAATTGTAAGTTTGATATGGTCGCAACCCTCTTATACTCTGAATATGTTGTATTCTCCGCGTAAATGCATATACATATTCTACCTCTTATACACTTACTTTGAACGTATCCTATCCCGTATATTATTGTCAAATTATTGTTCATAGTATTATTAAACTTATATCCATTTTACACCTCTAGTCTTCTAATATTTTCGCATCCTGATTTAAATCCGGTAATCCGGCCCTACACATTTCCAACTTACCTATTTCCGAATATCCGGGATTAACCCATAACATTATACATATTACAACATTTCGCTGTGTTCAAACTGTCCAACTTAGTTAACCTTTTAACTTTCAAGTTTATCCTTCATCATGTTATACACTCTACCAATTTTCTTGAATTTTAAAAGTTGCTAGCTTAACCATACTTTTACAATAAAGTCATCTACGTAACATTAATTCATCCTTTTGTTATATTTTCCCATTTTCCCATACTCAAATTATACCTATCCAAGATATCTTGTCTCTCGCATACATTGAATTTTTTTGGTATGAAAATGTTGCTATACATATACTGTTCACGTTTATCGCCAAAATCCATAATAATACTTTACTAAATATCAGCCCTTTTCTGTCGTAGTATACCTATCAACATAACTCTCTTGTAAACATGTTTATCAATGGTTCTACAACGTTTCCTCCCGCTACATCATACACCGAAAATATTCGAATACTACTTTAGTTCCTTTTTACCTTTTTTTCCCACAAAACTATTACCGTAACATACTCAGGCAACCCACATACCAACATCCATCCTGTTCCAGGTGTTATATCAAAGATTCCCAATACCTCTAGTTAGTCCGTAAGCGCCCTCACTATTTCCCACTTTGTTAAATCCTTACCCTCCCAAGTAAGCATTTTGTTGTAAATTGGTTTGGAGGTAATGTACTGTTTCAACCCTTTACTATGCTACGTTGTATTTATTCATCCCAGTCTGAATTCTCATATTTTTATGAAAGTTGACAATATTCATGGCGTGGACATACGCCAACGTATTTAGCTTACGAACTTTATGACATGTTGTATACTTCACCTCATCACTGGCATTACTCCAATAACCGTCAGCTGCCTCACTACATGAGTTCCACTATCGTTAATTATCGGTTTAATGTAACCTTGAAAAAGTATAATAGTTATACATGGTTTCCGTTAGAGCGTTTGCCTTATTATATTTCTCGTATACCTCCATTCTTACTGATTACCTCCACGTAAACTGCGTAAGCGACTACACTTCTCCATATCATATCATGAGTATGATTAGCCTTATTGGAGATTTTATTCTCCGTGGTGTAGGGAAATTTTTATCGAGAAAGCTCATACAAATGTACACATAAATGGATAATTTTGTAGTGGTTAACTGGATTGGAAGAAGTTTATTACTTCGTTTCTTACACCTCCTTCATCCTACCCTTAGCGTGTGAATGAAATTATCTTACTTATAATATAAATACAAGTGTATATCTTTTAACATCAAATGTATTCCAAAAAATAAATTCTAACTTGACTTAACCTTCGCAAGACCAGCTTATGTTGCTATCTTAAAACACCGTAAAATATTGCTGTCGCAACAATTTTAATCGGCTGTTGCGTAGACCACGTTAGATATGAGATATATTTTGTCTAGTCAGACTTAGCTGAACTTTATCATGTACAAGTTTAATCGTTAATTTTGGCAATGCCTGTGTATACCTAAAGGTTTAAAAGTATTTGTATGGGCACGGGAATTTATACGGATACGGATATCGATATGGATTGGCATACGCGTACGAATACGTAAATGTATATGTGTATATTTAATTTTCTTACACGTATTTACCTCGCTTTTTGAACACAAGTGCGCACTGTGCATCCTCTTAATTTTCGAGTCTGTTAAACCCACCCCAAGATAAACGTACTACATTTCTTTGCAAAGTAAAGTACGTTGCAATTTATTTAAACTTGCATATACGCTCGTCCGCACGCAAGATATGGTTTGACACAATGTAGTTTAGTCTAACATTGGGTTACAGGGTATAATAACTTCTTATACTTGCAAGGATTGCTTCCCACGTAGTGAAGCATTGTTCAGTCTTACACCTTGAGCTAACCGTAACGCGAGTAAGAGTTGCCTCATTTACATGAAACATTTCCGACTACTCTACTCGCTTTATTTTCCAATGAAACTGGTGCAGCATCCAAGTTACGCCTCCATTTACTCGTGTTTGAACGGGTATCAAGTCATTCCTTTCAGAATACCCATTGACGGAAATTCTGCAGTACAATACGTCGATTAGGCTTAGCCAAACGCTACTTTCATTTTTCAACGAGAAACATTACGTTTTGCGTAGAACCGCCGGTCTTTCGTCAAGTGTAACTAGACCGGGAATAGAAGAGTACTATTACCCATATTGATAACTCTCCCCTTATCAACATGTTAATGTATACTTTGTAAACTTAATATCTACGAAATGTTCGCTTATGCTTGAATTTGTGAAATTTTGGGCACTGTCTTGCTTCACCCTAAAACTTTTATACACTTTTTATGTGTAAAAATAATCTATTCCACTTTACCCGTTTTATTATTAGCGAAAAACCACTTTGGGGTTATGATTATCGTAGATTTTTAAGTTGTCAACCAAACTACAATGGCACTTGACTTCTACATTTCCTTACTTCCCCCCTCCCCCCCCAACTTAAAAATTTAGCAAACTACAAATTAATATAACACTGAAATGGTGTATTTGGTTATGCTTCCTCGTCAAATTTATCCTTTGAATAAATCCGTTGGCCAAAACTTTTCGCATCTGTCCTTACTTTACGTATAAGTTTATCATCAACAGTTTGAAAATTCCTTCCCCATCCTCCCCGCGTATATACGTTAAGCTACACAATGTTTCCCCGATTAAAAAATTATGGTACATTGATAAATTCTTACTTACCTTAATTGTTTAGTACGGTGCAATATTCTGAATCAACTTAAATTCAAATTTTCCCCTAAATTTTCATGCATAAGAGTTGTTTACACTTCATAATACATTTTTCAAGTCTCACTACCATGTAGGCAACATTTTTCATGATTAATTTCTAAATCTTTTTTCCCTTGACAAAATTATACACAATATATACTACTAATGTATATATATACAACTTTTGAAATTGAATAATTGTGCACTAATTTATCTATTCAGTTTACTATACTTGATAAAATATATCATGAACACTTTACTCATAGTAACGGTAAGGTGGGGGGTGAGAATATACTTACAATGTATTATACAAGATTATTTCCACGCTCCAACACAACCCAACTAACACCTAACAATTTAATAAAACTATTCTTTACTTGTAAAAATTTATCATCGTATACATTTTCCTGTAAAAACTTGCTTTACTCGAATCTTCAAGCTAATCAAATCCCTAAATTTCTCCCAAACGAAATTCCCCCCACCCCGATCACATGACCCACCGTCTCCCCCTTCCCTACGGATAAATAGTTATTCCGTTGCGTATCTTCATAGGTTCCCGTGTTACATAATTTCAGAGGATTATCTGACCTGGTTACTAAGCCCTGTCAGGATTCCTGCCACGTGCTCAATTCACCCAAGATAAATTGCACGTGCTTTTATCTATTTACTTATGCGAAAACCCGCAAATCTCACGTGACCTTCCATTTTGTTTACATCGATTAGTAAGCCGTGTTTTATTCAATTGTACACGTCCTTGGGCACAAAATTTTTTCTTTTGGGAAACAATTTTTTAATCTTTTCAAGTTTTTACACACCAGAATTTTCAGGTGTCTTCTCTTCTTTCTTCACGTTTTTTTTCGTTTATCAATCTATCACCACTTTTCATCGTTCTTAAAATCTCAAATCAAATTTCATTATTCATTTTTACTTTAATTACATCATAATTCCCTCTCTTTAATAAAACGCAATCTGGAATTGGCGTAAAATTCTCTAACCTCTCCATATTTTACCGCCAAATTTACTTCTATTTATTTTCTCTCTGACTTTATCAATCATGTATGATTTGAGAAATGTCTCTCTTACATACGTCTAACTTATCTAACTCCTCCTTGTCCGCCCAATCTCTCTCTATTGCCCCCAAAATCGTCGATGCTCTTCAAAGTTACCCCCCATCATGTACAGAATCTTTATTAATTACTTTGGGAAATTTACTAGCCCACCAATTGCCTTCCACCCTTTTCCCTTCAACTTCTACCAAATCTTCCGCTAAGTCCTTCCATCCACTACGGAACTCAAATAAACCAGTGACTCGTTCAGTCTCATCCACTAATGCTAGAACAAAATCACGTTTTACCACCTCTTCTGGTCACTCTGACCCCAGTCCTTTTTTTTCTCCCGACCTATCTTGTAAACTGGACTCCAAGTCCGCTCTACAATTGGCAACCGATATCGTTAATATTGGTCTGCGTGTATTCTCCAAATATTCCTCCAGTCTTACTACTACATCCACTTTTCCAAATGATTCTTCCAATCACTCTCCAGATCAAAATATCTCCGATATTTCCAGTCATGTCCAAAGCTTTTCTTTCGCAGCAAAATGTACATCCCTTGCTTTGAGTTATCTTACCAATCGTTTCCCCCCTGATGCCACCATCTCTCTATCCAACCTTTCACATTCTTATCCCTTGGAACATGCCTTGGTTAGCTTAACTTCAAAATTTCTTTTTTGCCAAATGAACGATCTTGCATTATCTCAATTAATTACGCTAAGATTACGCTTGGAACAATTGATTTTTCCCGGTGTCCCTTCCCGCCTTTCCTCCTTGCTTAAACCTTCAAACATCGAACATTCCACCATCATGCTAAATTTACTCCGTTTTAATCAATTTACCGCCACCGAGGATTTATCTTTAATTGTAATAATGCATCAACTGTGTGTCTTGCGCTTAATGACCACGACCCCCGATTGTGTTTCTTGTTCATTGGACCTTCTCAACCCCAATTCTACATCATCCCCCTGTGCGACCATGCTATGGATTTGCAAAACTTTCCCCGGTAGCCAGGACAAAATTTGCCGTCATATGGAATGTCTTTCTCAATCCCTTCTAAATTTTTGTCCCAGTGTATGCCAATCTCAAGATCTTTTTCTAGTCAATAATGCACCTGAAAAGCGCGTATCTGCTCATGTTGCTTTTCAATTACAAATGTATGCGCTTTGTATACGTTGCGAGTGGTACAAGTTATTCAAGCGAAAAACAAAATCTGATGCCGAATCCGAATTGTTACACTCATGCGATGTCTTTTACACTGCATTCGCCCGCAGATGTTTACTAAATGCTCATGAAAAGTACCTTTTAGCTTCCACTTGCTACTCCGAATTTATGAAACGCTTGTCAGGTTTAAGTGATAAACCTGTCTCTTCGGATGCCATTCTAAACATTCATTCATGTTTAAGTCATCTTGCTAGCGCAACGGGTAAATACGATGAAGCCATTAAGTGGGTTGAAAAGAGTCGAGAACTAAATATTTTTGATTTGAGCAAGATTCACTCTGCTAAACTTGCAGTTCGATATGCCGCTCTTCATCTCAAAATTCGAAGGTTTGACAACACAATTGTGTTTACCCAAGCATTGGAATCTCTAGGTGCACAACTGTCTGGTTCATCCTCTATGTTAGAGTCCCTTCTGACTGAGGTTGTGATACTACGCAAATACGCTACGTTACTCTTGTCCGAACTTAACGAGTCATACAATGAATCATTATTGGATATGCGAACGCTAGCATTTCGACTCATTCTCGCCACAGTGAAATTTATAAGGCGATTTATTGTCGTCCAATCTGGGGTTAGTTCTAAAGTCAAAGATAATCAATATATACCACTGATGGAGTGTATAACGAAACATACAAAATCATTCTTAGATTCAGCCTTGCTTGCGTGTCGTTATTCCCTTAATTGGTTCACCATTTCCTATGCCGAATTCCGCTCAATTCTGGTCAGTTCTATGGACATTTATCATCAGCATATACAGGGAATTACTTCTAACGATGGTAACTCGGGTGTTGATGTTAATGAATTGAGTTCATTCCCTGTTACTGTTTCTTGTCTATTTTGGACTTATTTTCAAAATCATATCCGTGAAACAGGGAATCATGATTACGCTCAGTGTCCTTCAAATTGCTTGGATGCTATGAAACGATCCACAGGCGTACTTGATAGTTGCTCTGTTAATCATAAAATCCGTGGCAACTATGCCCTTAAGCTTATCTTCCAAGCAAGACTTTTGCGCGATATGGCTAAACGTGATGACTGTAGGAATATTGCCCTTCAAGCCTTACGTGAAATGTATTGTATGGGACTTATGCAACCTATGATTTCTTCTGGTGTCAAACAAAATGTTGAGCAAGTGCTAGGAAGTTTTAACGATGGTTCCGAGATAAAATGTGCTTTGCGCCTTGTTATGTGCCCTGATAAGAATAACTCATTAAGTGTACACTCTGGTTGCGCAACAGATTTGGATTTTATCGATAATCCGGAGGTACGCGGAATGCTTCTAGAGTACGAATTAGCAGCTTACTGCGAAGCTATAGAGATTGTAAACGCAAAGTCCACTGGCGATCGAATGGATTTATTAAACGACGTAACTCTTTTAGGTCGTTCCTTGGTGCACGATATTTATGATGAGCGAGAATTTCCACTGCGCAGGCTTCGGGTGTGCACACTTTTACTTCGTGCTCTATCGTGTTGTGAAACAAATGCAAATTTTAAACTAACTTCCCATGATAACCGTCTCTTTGAATTTGTGAAATTGTGTCAGACTGAACATGATTTGTTTAACACGACATCATCCGATGTTGAATTATCGTCATACTCGGATCATTGGATAGCACTCTTCAAGACTGAATTGGCCATGTTAAACACACCTGTTAACGTTGAAATGTTACGAGATGCACTTGATTTGTGGTACAAATTATGCAGTGAAACAAGGACAACTACTTCTACGGGGTCCTGCATTGGTAATTATATTACAGATGTTCCTGAGTGGATTCGGCTTTTGCAAGGGATATTTGACTTTTTTGAATCACAAAATTTACGAATGGATGCAATTAAAACAGGTAAATTACTTGTTATGATAACACATCCAACAAATTCAACATCTGGTAACACGGATGTGTATGGAGAACGGCATATTGAAGCGTTGAGCAATCTTGGGCGGGCGTTTCTTAGATCTGGACAATTGGATGAATGTCACAGACTCGTAGATTATATGACAGGTTTAGTGAAAAACAAAGCTGATCTCATGAATAACCATGAAGTTAAAGTTCGGATGTTATTAGTTGAGGCCGAATTTTATCTACAGTCCGGTCGGTTTAGTGAATTCCAAGCTCTATTACACACACTTGATAATTTTGACACTATATTTAACGATGCGATATCTTCACTTGGCTCACTGACGAAACGGCAGAAGTTTGCCCGAGATATTTCAGATTATTTAATGCTTCTTTCTACATCATGTGCAGTTGATGAAGTTGGACAGCATGATAAAGCGCTTTATTGTGTTCGACGTAGTTGTATGATTACTTTACGAGTTTGGGGACAGTTAGAGAGAGGTTTTGAATTGAGTTCAAGATCAAGTAATGCTAAGTCGGATACATCACGGGTTAATGTTAACAAAGGACAGATAAAGGGAGTTATATTCTGGTCATTGTCATGGAGAGTTATTGAATCATTGATCCATTTAGCTGATACATTATCTTTACATGGTATACTTTCCGAGTCGATTTACTGGCTTGATCAAGCTCATCGAGTTGCAACTGCGATAGGATCACCGAATTATAAATTGCGTACCCTTATACTCAAAGCTAGATTGACATTACGAGGAGGAAGAGTTAATGAAGCCGAAAATATTGTAAAACAAGCACAGGAAATTCTTAGACTGGGGGACTCTGATGAAGAACAAATTGAGTTACTGTTGCTCAAGGCGGAATTAAATAGTTCAAAGGAACATTATACTCAATCAATTGAATTCTTGGATAAGGCAATTGAAAAATGTGATGATATTATTAACGGTACATTATCAGTTGAAGATTTGGATTGCATGGATTCTCTTGGGGATATGTTATCCCGTATGTCCGTTGGACCTCGTACCAATACAGTCAAGGGCAAAACTCGTACTAAACTAACCAATTCCACTAAATCTCGTAGAAAAATACCACCAAAATCTCCATCTACGGATGGAAATAAGGAAAAGTTGATACTAAATAATGCAAAATTTTGCCAGTTGAAGAAAAGGGCTCTTGAAGCAAAAGCGTATACAATTATAAACCATCTTTACAATGATAATGATGCGAGAAATTCACTTGATGTTGCAATAGGAAATTTAACCTTGAATTGCTCTGACAATTCCGTTAATGGACAAATTTTGCAATTACATTTATTGACGCGAAATGTATTACAGCTACTTTCCAATGATGTTATCTTTGGAGTGCTATCGGATTCATGTTTATCATACCCAGCTTTTGAGCATGAAATGGTTAAATTGGATGGTACTTTGGTATCAAATAAACTTGTAAATTCAAGTGAAAGTAATAGTGGATTGTTTTTGGAATTTTCAACGAGGAAAACAGGGAATAATGTTGGCATTGATACCAAGAAGAAATTGGGTAAAACTTTGATTACGGCGTGGAAAAATTCCATGATGATGCAAGATCGTGTTTTACAGGCTCAATCTCCCCGTCTTATCCGCCAATTTTGTGGTAATGTTACTGATATCATGATACTCTTATCCATCGTATCTAGTAACGCAGAACGAACAATATCAACTTTACCCCATCCAATTCATCTGGCATTTAATATCGATTTGCCCAATACAGTTTTATCCAAACGTAAAAAAGAGGCCATTTCAATTGAAAAAAGCATGATGGACGGAACAAAATCAACTAAACTTATACAATGGCCTTGCTCAAAGGAAATACTTTCGTCTACAACTCCATCCAGTACTCATGATTTAAGCCCACTTGAATTATACTCTCTTGAATCTTTGCCTGATGAATGGATTATCGTATCACTTTCATTAAATGAGCGAAGAGATGAGCTGTTTATAGTTCGTTATGATTCAAAATCGGCACCTTTTGTTGTTCGGCTTCCATTAATTCGTCATTATTGCTCAGAAAGTGGTAGTGGTGATGATGGTGATAGTGATGATGATACTATCAATTTTTACAGCTTTGATAATTGTAAAGCTGAATTATCTAGAATTATTACTCTATCTAATGCATCAGCCCATCAAATTCCAGATCCCAACATTAAAGGTGCTAAAACTAAGTGGTGGAAAGATCGTGCTGAACTTGACGCTCGTCTTGAAAAACTTCTATTTAATATTGAAAATACTTGGTTTCGGGGCTTCAAAGGAATTTTTTCTTCACTTACGTTTGATCAAGAAAAAATCGAACGCTTCAAACTACAATTACACACTATCCTTAATCGTCATCTCCCTTCACGCTCTCGTCGTCGCCGAATTCACCCAAAACTAGATCTTGATTCTCGTGTACTCAATCTATTCTTTCAATTAGGTGTATTAACACCTTGTCATGATGATTATGATGATCAACTTATGGATCTTTTGTGTTTCGTTGTCGATATATTTCAGTTCAGTGGTGAACAAAATGCTTATGATGAAATAGATTTTGATTCACTTACTCTTGACACAAAATCTGTTCTTCAAGAGTATCTTGATTCGTCTCTTTCCAATCAATACACTACTACCACCGATATTACCTCTCTCAATCATCAATCCGATCGTCATGTTATTCTGATACTTGATAAACCTCTTCATTCCTTTCCTTGGGAATGCCTTCCTTGTCTCATCAATTCTCCCGTATCTAGATTACCTTCATTTGAAGCTTTGAAATGTCGAATTGCTTCACTATCTTCTCAAAACCTTTCCTCGTCTAAGCAAGCTTTTCAAATTTTTGCAAACCCCCAGTCTGGTATCTCCATTTTAAATCCATCTGGTGATTTGGTCAGAACTCAATCTTTACTTCAACCTTACATTTCTAGTTTAAAAGGTGATTGGCAACATTATCCCCATGACATTTCAAATCCTTCTCTTTTCTCTCAATCCTCCGAATCCATTATTTCAAATGGTCTATTAAATCGTTCCATTTACCTTTACTTTGGTCATGGTAGTTGTGCTCAGTATATTCGTCCCCGCACAGTTCGAAATTTACCTCAATGTGCTACATCATGGCTTATAGGTTGTAGCAGTGGCGCGATAATCGAAAATGGTTTCTACGAACCATCCGGAATGGTCATGAGCTTTTTGACTGCCGGTGCTCCCGCTGTACTAGGTGCTTTATGGGATATCACTGATAAAGATTGTGATCGGTTTTCGATTAGTTGCGGTCATTATTGGGGTTTATGGAAATATCGTGAAATTCCTCCCAGTGCAAATGATTTAATTGAATCAAATACCCATATTCGAAAATTTCCTTTGCATTCCCTTAATTTACACCTTCCCCCAACTTCACCTCAGTCTCCCATTAGTTTAGTGAGAGCCGTTACCGAAGCTCGCAAAGCTTGTCTCTTAAAGTATCTTAATGGCGCTGCAATGGTCGTTTATGGTATTCCTGTTTATTTAAATCATTAGCCAATTAATGCTCTAATCTATCCTCTTGTTTCTCTCTACCCGTAATTATTTCTGCTAATTCAATAATTCCTTTACACTGTTATCACTTCTATCCCCAGATTTGTTAATATTACTGTTATCCACTCCAGAGCTTTGATTTCAACGGACTCGTACTATACTTATCATCCAACTTCCCTTCAACTATGCACATCACCAGATTTTCTCGTTAACTTTGATCGCCACTCCGCCGGAAAATCAATTTTCCAACATGATAATTAAGAAAATTTCTTCGTCAAACATCTTTTCCGTGCGCATCCATGCACCCACGCGACCTTTTCTCTTTTCCTTGTTTTTCTACAAATATTTTATCCCAATTATCTCATCTTTAAAATCTAATTATTTCTTAAGTTATGCTTCTGTGGACTGGATCAATTCCCAGATACATTGTACGTTTATTTTATCCAAACTTCCGTCATTCAGTTCGAAAGTTAACTAGTGCAGGTAATTTTACGGGTAAGTTAAAACATTAGTCTATTACACCTCATGGTTTACATCACCTCATACTCATAGTTATTTATGATTTGATATTGTACTAACAAAGTGTAAATCTAAATTTAAGAAGGCGATAATGTTATCGTAAAATGCCCGACTAGGCCTGGTACTCCGAATTGGCTTATTACACTCGAAGCGGGAAAACAACTTGCAACACATTACGGCGTTATACAGCACTCCGACATAATTGGACGGAAACCTCGCTACGGTTTCAAGTTACACACCAATGTTGTACTTCGCGTCTCCCTTGCCTCAATGGCCGAGTATATTCATCTATCATCCCGCAGGGTTACGCCGGTGCGTATTTCACTATACGCTCAATGTCATGTTAACTTCATAACACGGTTAACCTAAACCCCTTCAACTCAGATATATGCTCCAGTAGCAAATATACTTGTCTCTTTACTCGATATTCACATCGATCCACGTCAATGTATAAATTCTTCTCGGATTTACCGAATTTTAGAAGCGGGAACCGGTCACGGATGTTTGACTATGCATCTCTCCCGTGCAATTCACGCTGCAAACCCTCCTTTACCTAGTTTACCCTATTTACCAGTTGAACGGATCCTCGAACGGGATTCCACTGCATCAAGCTTCAAACCACGCCCCACCGTTCCGTTACATATTCCACCCGACCAACACAACTTGTATACAGCTTTCGCTCAATATAAATCTGCCCGTTCTGCTATATTACATACTATGGATATAACTGCTCAGCATGCAGATTCAGCCCGACACTTAATTCGTAACTTCCGCCATGGATTATATTACGGAAATATCGACTTTAACTTATCAGATCCCACTTCTTGGATTAATAGTAAGCCTTGTCTCATAAATCTTCTTCTATTTTACCCTATGTGCTAACATGCGTTGCTAACTGGATTTCCCTTAGAGCATGCCTTTGCCCTTAATGCTGCAGTGTTGGATTTACCCTCCCCCCATCATCATTTATCCGCAATAGCTAAAGTGCTAATACTAGACGCTCCATTAGCAGTTTTTGTTCCCAGTGTAACCCAGATTATAGATTGCATTTCACTCATCTCCACGATGAAATTACCCTTAACGCTAGAACGTGTTGTCGAAGTTGGCTTCGGTGGTACTGGCCCCATTGCTGGTCGCGAATGGGTGGTCAAATCAACTATCCCCAAGGCTAACCCACGTTTAAACTTGTCAGAAGGTTTATTCAAACGTCTTTACAAATTTTTTTTCCCCAACCGTACTCCCCAGTCATTCACCATGGCGGAACAACCGGAGCAAGCGAATCGCGTATGGGTCTGTCATCCTAAAATCGGGGATATTGTATCAAACGGTGGATTCATCGGACTTTGGCGAAAGATGAATTAGTCGTTTAACCCGTACTTTAACATGTATAATACAGTTAAGCGTTGAATATGACTGTACACCGTGAATGAGAATGCCAGTTGCACACTGAAAAGTATTAGACTAATAAATAATACAGAATTAAACTAGCAAAAAATCACTGCTTGAGGGAGTCGGTGCAAGTTTAGCTCTATGAGGTTCGTCGTAGCTAGTAAGAGATTGTGATTGTACATAAGACAGATTTCGAAGTCGATTTAGGTGAAGTTCCATGAGATTGTTGTGCTGAGAATTAACTGTTTTATGAAGGCGGCATCGGCTCTTATGGTGAAGAATTTGTTTCCGTGATGGAATAATGGAAATTACGGCGTGCAAAAGATATATGCCGTACAGCCCACTTTGGAATAGTTGGTTAGACAGAGTGTATAGAGTCAAGCATGAAAATACTTTTGATTTTCAACACTTACAGAGCAATACACGATACAATACCGCTAACACGGGCTTGTAAACAGTAACTTTGAACGATGAAGGACGGAGATATATCACAAGAATGAGTAAAGAACCAAGGCGGGCCAAATTGGGGTTTTGATGGGTCGGAGATATCACTAGAAAATTGACCGTACACACTAAAAGCGTACAGGGTGAGGAGAAGCGAATGCATAAGTAGTGATAGCATGGGCGCTAGACAATCAAGAATGTGAAGGGTCGCCTTAATGAGAAGAAGTAGCGTCGAAACGACAGATATCACGACGTTGTAATTTGCGAGACTGACAAATTAGCATGAATTGACAGTAATACGCCAGTGTGTGTGCACGTATACCAGACAAGTGTGAAAAAAAACTTACAAGTTACTCCACACCAACGGTTGATGATACGGTACATGATTGGCCGCCGCATAGTAGGCGGCACGGGGATCACTATTGAGACCGAGTCGCGCACCCTCGAGTCTCAGTTTCGCATGGTAGTTGTTGGGAACGGAAATTCCGAATAAAGTTAGTAAAGTTATATTTAACGGAAATTCAATAATTAACTGAAGCCAAGTTAATTTGACAGCACGCCAACGGTTGGACCAGAGCATTTTGTTAGTATAGTAAGGCGGGGATAAGAGAATGGAACAATGAAAATGTTTGAATGACAGTAAAAAGTGTTAATGCGCGGGGAGTTCAGACTGAGTGTGAAGGTTTAACGTTTAATTTAAACGACAAGCTAGCCGCTGAGTTAGTGCAAGCGAAAGTGTGTAATTTACAATGATGCGAAAGATGAAACATGACATTAATCTTACGACTGGTTTTTTCCGACAGATTCGTCAAACGGTGCACAAACAATTTGATTTGGCAGCCCGAGTCCGGGAGTTGGCAGTCCACACGGCAGTTAGTGCATGTGCGTATGCATGCGTGCATGGTCACTTGTGCTTTCGTATTTCAATATAGCGTTTCAAGCTACAGGATTAGCGTCTACGAGGATATTTGAACCGGTCTATAAGTATTGTGTAGGTTTGGATTAACTACGACAAGGTTCTCATTTGTATGAGTGTATTTAACCTATGAAAGAATTCCATTATACAGTTAAGTTATTGCAGTAATGAGCAATAGCAGCAATGTATATTTGGGTAGTGAGATAGTTAATGTTAAATAGAGCTTTTTTACCGTATGTACTACCGTAATAAATACGCTTAAGTATCGTAATTCATGATATGTAAAGCATAACATAACCGGTTAAATGCATACGAGAGAATGTAATTCCAATATAAAAAGTAATTTCCCAGGAAAAAGTAACCATTTAGTGAACCATCCATTCCCGTTTTATCTGTAGGTTTACGTTAAATTTGCGAGTATCACTAAACACTAACATGGTACACACTTTGTCTATTCCAACATAAGGAAGTGAGGAAGATGACGGATGACCTGGTTAATCCAAGTTAAGTTTTTTCAAACCACATATACCCATACGGCAACAAACGCCAACTATCCACGAGAAATCAACGACAAAACGAAGGCGAAAAAAGATGGGACGGAGTGATTTCCTGATTTGGAAACCTCCGTAGGGCTGAGATGCACGGGCTTCTAGAACTCTCGTAGGGCTGAACGGCCGACTGCCGAATTTGGAAAGTGCGCAATTCCTTTCCCGCACGTGATAGTTCCCCTCCGTTTTTTCTTAATTTTCGCGTTTCGTGAACTTTTTTTGGTATCGTCAGGCGGCAATTGTCTTCAATTTTAGCATCAATATCACTTTTCGTATTGCCCTGGACGTTAGTTTGGGCTGTGTTCATGTGTGTAAGAATGTATACAAATTACAGTTTTGGGTTGATCTGCGGGAATTAGGGTAATCTTTATTTCGCGTGTATCATGCAATTGGGGAAATCTTTGGGATATATCGAGCTAACTACCTTGCTATCTTTCATCGTCGACTATTCGAGGGTATGTGCAGGTAAAATATCTCGTGTATCGCGTTCACGCGTGTATCAATTTGTTAATTTTCCAAGGGAAAATACACGTTAACATTTAACGCGTGGGTTTTTGTTTCATTTTTTCATTTACGCGTTTTAATTTTTTTGCCCAAATTTAAACTTGTGCTCCCTCTACCGTTAAATTGATCGTAAATGATGAATGAGCAATTCCCAAAGTTTGTACAAACTTTAACTTTATTACAGCTTATCGGAAAGCTTAACCGTCCGTGAAAATTTTCACTTCCCTACCAAATAATGATGAACAGACGTCTTGTAAGGTTTCATTAGACTTTATCCCATCACCTCATTATGTCACATACCTATTTATCTTTTAAGGTTATACTTACCAGCATTGTCTTCTAACCGTTCTATTTCCTATACACTCTCATTAGACTCGCTCCGCTATACAAGCGGTCATAGCAATTTCCCTTACTTGCCTTATTATACTTTTGCTGGATAATCGATACCCGGTTTTGCCCTCGGCTATATACAGTCATCTACCTTTGCATTACACCGGCTCTGTTGTCGTAGACATTAACTTACAAACGTGTAGTAAAGCCAATATTCTGTCATCTTGCCGACCTGCGTCAAGAGACTGGCACCGTATAGATAAAGATTTGTACTTGGGATCCTCTTGGCTAAATAAAGCTTATATTGATCTCAAATTAGTTTGGGAAGATGATCTTTTACATGATGATCGTGTTGTCATTGATATTAAAATTAGTATACAAAATCCTGCGCTAAGAGGTGCATCACTCGGTCATGTTGCCGACTGGGAAAGTCGGCCTGGTGGCATATGGATTAAGCGAACTCGGCGTCACCTCACTTTGGATAATAAAGATGTTATTACAGCAGTAGACATTCTCTACGGACGAGATGCTGCTGATCCCCGCCCGGGTTGGGAACTTTTACCTACTGCACTGTACCTGAGTATTACAGGTGGATCTTTTCCCCTCTCAGCTGAGCCACGGTTATCCATCCGTCGAGGATTTTCAAGCAATACGTTTGTTAAGCCTATTCTGCGTATCCGTAGGGATGGAAAGTTTAAAATACTTCAAGTATCAGATCTTCATTTAAGCACGGGTGCAGGACGATGCCGTGACCCGTTTCCTCCCATGCTAGATTTGCTAAAGTGTGAAGCTGATCCGCGTACCCTTGATTTTGTTGCCAAAATTCTGTATGAGGAGGAGCCTGATTTAGTCGTACTCAGCGGTGATCAAGTTAACGGGGAGACGGCACCCGACGCTCAAACTGTAAGTGTGTATAACCTTTTAAATTGTTTGGGAAAAGGAAAATCTCGTTGACCTTTTGATTTTCCCTTGCATTCACCCCTTCCATTGACCGGGAAGAGGAAATAGGATAAACTAAGATGAAATAGTGTATACTGAAGTACGCTGAACTTTTCATATCGCATCGTGTACCTTTTGCCACCATTTTTGGCAATCATGATGATTATGATAAGTCCTCGTTAACTCGGATGGAAGCAATGAATATTATATCTCATTTACCCTTCTCGCTAAGCCAGGCTGGACCGGAAAACGTTGATGGTATAGGAAATTATTATATTGAAGTACTAGCACCAACAACTTCACATTCGGCCCTAACCGTTTACTTTTTTGATACGCACGGTCGTCGTGGAGGGAATGATGGTTACGATTGGGTAAAGGAAAACCAGATTGAATGGTTTCGGAATACATCAAAAATGCTTAAAACGGCCCATAGTAAATATACACATATTCATTTGAACATGGCATTTATTCATATTCCTGTCTATGAATACGGCATATCTACGACATACGATAACTGGTATGCAACGGCAGGGGAGGCCACCCGTGATTCAAGGAAGGGAAAGGTTAATTCAACTTACACAGTGGGAAGTTTTTTCGGAGACTGGAAAGAACCGGTTGTAACATCGAAAATTAATACAGGACTTCGTGATGCATTAGCTGAAGGAGACGTAAGCGTTGTGAGCTGTGGGCAGTAAGTAAGGAGAGGAAACATCCGCGATAAACTATGGTAAAATTGAAGCTAACGAAGCGGGAATCTAGTGATCATCTTAACAGCTTTTGCTCACTATCTATTAAGGCTGAGCTACCTAGAAAAGAGCAAGAATCAGTGCCAAATGATAAGAAGATATGGCTTTGCTACGCCGGTGGATCGGGGCTTGGAGGATACGGTGCACCTAATGGCTATATTCGACGGGTACGAGTGTTTGAGTTTGACGCTAACAGTGGGAGCTTATATACATGGTTGCGACTTGAAAATTCCAGCTCAGAACGACATGAAGAACATATACTGGTTAATGAAGGAAAACTTCTCTAGTTAAGCGCATAGGCGATAAGATGACAAACGTTGCAAATGATTTTAGTGCAGTATCGTGGGGCGACTTTTTGATTTGGTTGGGTAACCGTGATATAAACTGACGCATCACGATGGGGAATCGATATGGAATTAAAAGATGATACTTGCGTACCTTGAAGGGTAGATTGGCTAACTGATAATATTATGTTAATGCCAGCTCATTGATGAATGAATGATGATGGTGGTGGGACATACGGTTATTTGTCATAGAAAACTTGCGATTAAATGAAGTAACAGACCAGTGAGAATGGAATATGTACAATATAATGGATGTGGATGGCTTTGAAGTACAATGTTCTGGGAATTAGTAGAGAACTAAAGATAATTATTTTGGGTATGTTTATGCGGGAAGAAATTTAATGGGTTGACAATCTAAACGGACAAAAGAGGTATACTGATGGAATTTGCTAAGTGAAGGAAAGGGAGTTACGAGATAGACGGACGAAAGGCAGAGTAGGCATCGAGGGACGATCATACGAATCATGTGTACGTGAAGCTTTTTAAAGAAGTTATAAGACGCAATATCGATTGAAGGATAAAGAGAATTGTGGAGAAGGAAGTTTTAAGAGCCTAAGCAGCAATTTGAAAGGGTTGTAAGTAGGCGAAAGTAATTATTCAATGCGCATTTGGTGATCAACTCTATATATACTTGGACCAAGATCGATTGCAATTAGCAGAGAATTATTTTTGTCATGTAATGTAAGTGTATGAATTTAAAAGTTTTCAATACACATAGTTAAACGTAATAGTGATATAAACGTTAAGAAAATCCTGATATTAAGTATTTTGGGGATAAAGCTGCACAATTATAACAAACTTTTTACTGGCATAGGGCGGTCATAATGGGACAATTATGGTTTAATTTAACAACTAAATCGTTATCTTAAACCGATGGTAAACTTATTAGTATCTTGACCTATGGCGAAGTAGAGCTGTACGGCATTTTTGAGCTTATATATGAGGGAATTGTGAGATAACGTCACAAAAAATGACTTTCCACCTCATAAAATATCCGCATCACGTACTTCCATTATACGACGACCCCATGGTGAAGTATTCAAGTCCAATTTACATGTCATACTGCGCATAAATTGGGTAAACTTCTATTGGATTGGCTAGGTCTATTCAATACAAAATTTGCGCAGAGGTTAGTTGGGTTACCGCGGGTTGTTAATCTTGGGGATTCTACGAACTAACCGTAAACATTTACGTTTGTCAAGGCCTCTCCTATATAATATAACGTGAAAGAAGAAATATCGAAGAATTGGTATTTCATGATAACCGATTCGGATTTTTTCCGTTGTGACAGTTGATTGATTAAAGACTCTCCTGAAATCTACTGTGTCAACTGTGCCCTTGGTATCGATCGTACGCTCTCAGTAGTTTGGGGCATTGAAATATTTTCTATCGTCATGAAGTTCACATTAGGAGTATCAACGCTTTGTTTCGTCGCTTGGACTGCGAATTTATCGCTTGCGCATAGTTTCAAAATAGGCATTGCATCACGATCCACATGTTTACATCGTTCTATGCTATGTTTTGACGTGAATGGTATATATGTTGTCCATCTTGGAGTTGTAAGTAGATGCTAGAATTTAGTTGAATAATGTTAACGTTTTATCTTCAAATGAGGGGTTTTCCCTCATTTATTACCTGGCAAAGCCATGTTATACGCCGGAGTTTGACGTTTCAAAATCAAGTACCGCTGTATATGTTACTATTCCCCAAGAATATATGGCCAAACCCTTGCAGAGGAAAGCACCGGCAGAGAGTTTTCGCTTTAAAGGTTGGTTGGGTTAACATCGACTAGTTAACGTATAATCCAATTTTATCCTTATCCGACTAACTGAATGTAAAAATTTACTTTATACCAGTCCAAGAAAATAAATACGGTAAAATAGTTTACAGGAGTACCATTTCATCTGTTGGGGTTGGCTTCAGAGACATTCTTATTCGTGATAAGTTTTTAAGGGTGTCCCGCATAAATCCAAAATATTCTCCCTCTTTTGATCCCGACTTTAACAATATAAAATTAAGAGAGTTAATTAACATGGCTGGCAAGCGGATTAACAGAGTTTTTGAAAGAAATGTTTTCGACTACCGAGCATGTATTCCCGAAGGTGGTGAAGCTTATTACTTGTATAAAATAGGCAGTTCATCGTTAACATATGAACGAGCTTGTTATGATGTTAACTTGATTCTGTGTAAAGTTGATTCTGATGTATATTGTTTACCCGATTCCCTTTTGCGATATGAGGATGACCCAATATTTACTACGGGTGCACTTATGAATTCTAAGCTAGCCAGCGATGATAGCGCTTCTGAAATTGAAAACAAATTACCGGAACATGAATCGCCTACATCGGCACATCCTGAATCAAGTAAAACGGAACCTGATGATGTCGGCGAACCTATACCAATTGCCTTTGGAAATAGCAAATTTTCCAAATTAAAATCTAATATTCGTGAACCTAATGCCGATGGAATATACCGATATAGAGGTCCTTCGGCAACCTATCCGTCCCATCCACTGTCAGCTGCAATGTTTTTAACAGAGGCTACGAATCGAACATCCCAAATAAATAGTTTGGGTGCAATTCCAAAGCGCATACGTAATTCCTTTCGAAAGACTCGGCTTGAATCCAGAATCCGTAGAAAAACCTCCGGGAAAAAGGCCTTATTGGAATTAGACGTTAAACAATTAGCTACGCAATTTTCTGATACATTTGAACATGGACTTGATACAACACTCACCGGACTTCCATCTCATCAACATAATCAAACTATCCCCAATGCTGATGTGCACACTAAATCCACCGTGGATCATCGTGTAAATGTGCCCAGTAGTGATGGTGCACATGATACTGTAGCCAAACCAACTTCCACTATTCTTTCTCAAACTCCCGTGCCCGACTCCCTCACCAATTCCCCATCTCAACTTTCATCACATCATGATCCTCGTTCTACTAACTCCAGTGAATCTTCCACTGATTATGTGTGTGAAGCCTGTAAACACCGCAATTCCAATACTACCAGACTTTAACTTATCCCTTCGTGGATGTATGGTGCATACTCATAATCTCAGCCATGGTTCACATACACACTTACCCGTTCACACCTTTTACACGTTTACGTATATGTTGTATATAGTCTTGTTATCATCTTTGCAAGTACTATCCTTGAATCATTAATTTTTTCCCCTTTAACCAAATCATTGTCCAGCATTTTCCAGGGATTTCTTCCTCCTCGCACGCTAAACCTAACCATACCATCATACTATGTACCAAAAAACTCGGGATGAAACAACAGCAAATCTCATAAACTCTTTAACCCATTCACGCTACTTGGGCATGCACAGTGTAATACATTATGCACATTTCATATAAAACGTTTACAATTCATATAGCTAGTTGTTGATTACTTTAACCATGATTTATCGAAGCTTGTCTCATGTCAAGATGATTATCCGAAAATTCCCTACGCCCATCATCGCGTTCATCAATAATTGAATCTTGTTGTAACTGCTTTTGAACTTTATGATATCGTATACGTCGTGTAAACACACGCTTCTGCTCTTCTAGAACCGACAATCGTGCGGGCATAGACCGAAGCCATCGCATACGAGGTCCTGAAATTGACAATTCTGACACTTTAAAGCCGAATATTCGCGGTTTAAACGTTTTCGAATCACCCAGTCCCGGTCCCAGTAATCTTGTTCCAAACCCATTTAACGTTTTCGATATAGGTATGGGTGGTGTTTTCTTTTCCATTATACTGCCTACTCGACCAGGATTATTCTGGGCTGCACTATTTTCATCTTCATTACCTTCCGTTGATCCGTAACATTCCGCTCCTGCGAGAGGAAACATGGCCAACTCAGGTGGTGGCGTCCTACATATAACAAGATGTGGAAATGTCATAAGAAATAATCCGGCAAACGTAGTTCCAAAAAATGCCCCGTCAACTCGATGGAATCTACTGTGTGGAGGATGAAACACATCGTAACAACTTGGACAAAACAATTTAACCGACTCTTTGCCGGGCGTATTCGTTAAGCCAATTGGAAGTGTGCCAGCTCCGTTACAATAAGTACGGGGACATACCCCAAAATGTTGTGATTCATACTTTTCCAACATTTTTTGTAGTCCCAATCGAGATACGATAAAACGCCGATGTATCAACCCGTACAAAAGTTCCGCTGACTTTTCAATAGCCGCGAAATCTGTTACCTGACTTCCCCCTTTTTTGGAGTATCTTTTTACCCGACCATTTTCAGTACTCGCAACAACATGATCATTAGTCTGAAATGGCACATGATCAGAATGAGACCGTAACGGGTTCTCCGTAATTTCTGTACTGTTTCGAGCATTTGCATGTGTATCACATGAAGTATTAAGCGGTGAACTTATACCAGTTGGCCCTGACTCTTGTGTAGTAGTTTTGGAGGAAATCATACAAACATCACCCCCTGACTGAACGCGTTCAGTAGTCGTAGTTTGTGTATTCATAGTGCCAACTTGCGTAGTTGACAGTGAAGTATTTGATTGCGGTAAAATCTTCGTCGACGATGGTGAAAATTTTTCTCGTATACGGGGCTTTTTGGCCGAATAATTAGGTAGTTGACCCTCTTTATCATTTTTATCCGGAGACGTACCAGTTGTCACGTTGTGCGATAATTTATTGCAGTCACTAGCTTCATGATCTCGGGTATTTATCTTCACTTTATCATCAGGAAAGCCCAAATTTATCGTTTTAACATTTGATTCTACACAATCAAAGTTTGAATCTGATTCCGAGTTAACTTCTATATCATTTTCATCTTCATCATCTTCTTCATCTTCTGCTAAGGGATCTTCAAAGTCTAGAATAGTTTCCAAAGCTTCACGATAAAAAGGGACTTGGGATTGTAGACCCGTAAGATTAAATTCATCATCGATGAATTCCTCCACAACCTCGGCAAAATAATCATTACCGTATGAACAACAAAATACGGTAATCCAGCCGAACAACGAACTTGAGGAAGAATACGATTGCGAGGACATTTACCACGCAAAAAATTTGCAAATTTCACCCCAAAAAGTCAAGCTCTGAATCCTCAAGCCACTTTGATTCGCTGACTCAGCGGTATAGACACAGGCCACCGCTGTGTGGCGCACGTCTTTGGTTCGGTTAGTTGTTAGAGGAAGCGTAAGATGAAGACTTTGGGATTGTATCGAAGCTTGGGTTTGTACCGAAAGTTGTGCTCGTGCCAGGCTTCAAGTTTAAGCGTCAGTAAGTATAAATGTAATCGCAAATCAGTGTCAGCATCGACGTCCACACCTATACGCTCCTAACTATGCACTAGATACCTTCGTTAAACCCTAATCCAACACTATCCTCTCAACCTATATTAAAATCCAGTTAGACACTTATTCTTTCTGCGCCTGTATCCCTTGGGCGCGCGCGCGCGCGCGTACTAGTTCGTTAACTTGTGTATAAAATTCTTCGATTTTCACAAGGCAAAATATCCTTCTACCTTTATTTCCTTAGTATCAAATTCGTCCCTGTTTTGTTAACCAAATTTTTTATTTAATGTTGGCATGTAAAAACTTCTCCCTTTAATTCCAATACTTATTGCTCATATTCTTTTCGTTTAGCCAAACTAAATCACCTTAAATGCCGAAAATTCATGCGCCCACTACTATTCGATAATATATAATTATACTCAATTACTCTATAAATGTAAAAGTATACCACCACCTTCTCTTGATATGTTTGTAGTGCGTGTACCTCAAATTGTTTGATCAATTCATTCAATCCAAATTAGAATCAAGTAAATCTTTCCAACATTTTCCCCTTTCGAAGAAATTCAACATTTCATAATTATCTACAATGCTTCGACAAGTTTTGTACATAAATTACCATATTTTAGCTCAAATTCCAATTTTTGTAACTTGCACACGCGCCCTTCCTCAAGCATAATCTTTCCCGTGATTCCTCTTCACTAAGTCACTGGACTAGATTACATAATGCATCGCATCGTCTCAACTTTTCAAGTTACCCGATTTGGAATTTTTTTCCTTGAAAACTGTTTTGTTAAATACAAATGTATCATGATCATTATTTCTTGCACATCTTTAGCTTTATTTTTTCCTCAAATACAATTTTTATCCAATCAACTAGTACAACTTGTTTTCCTCCCTTTTTTATTAATGTACTTTCCCCCTCTTTAGTTTGGTATTTTATGCCGTCATTTAACTATCATTTTGCAATATTTTTTCTACCACTTTTTTCCTCATCAGTTAGGTCTTTTTCCCTTTTAATCCTATTTAATATACTATATACTCTGTAAAGCTACCGATATTTTCTTCCCTTCTATTTCTTATCGATCCTTTTCTCTCGTTAATTTCACTTTGCATACTCTACTAATATAACAATGCTTAACACCAAATAAAAGTTTACTTACTAAACAGTTTAAATTAACCGTCAAGACACCCTTCTCATTTGTTTTAGAATATAACTTCATTCCCAGATAAAACCTCTTCAGTTATACGCTTATCTATAATTTTTACTAACTACTATCATCCAAAAGTCTACAAGCCATCACTCTTGTATCCATTATACTTAACTCATGATTAGATTTTATTTAATAAAATTTAAACAGTCAATTCATTTTATATATCTGAAATATTTAAATCTACAATGTAGAAATTATATATTCTCTATTCTCCCTACCATACCAAATCAATCAAATCAACTTGTTCCGCATATAAAACGATTCCCTTAATATTGAATATCCATCAGATTTTCTCAGTTTCTTTCCACATTTTCTGTTGGCATTCCACCTACTTGTAAATGCTAAATCTACATTATTAACACCAGCAGTACAAATCCTCACATTCCCAGGCATTTCATTTTATGCTAACCTCACTATAGAAGCAGTACTAATCATATTAAAATCTCCTATTCCAGCTTTGCAATACCCTCAAATACACAATGTAAATATAATTAAAGCTGGATACCTACCTAAACTTAAAGAATTGCTATTTATTCGCTTGATGGTATACGATTACAAATTTAATCGTCAATGATGTACCCATATTCTTCACTAATTCGTACGATATATTCTTCATCAATTTATATTTCCAACTATTTTTCACTTTTAACATGATTATTTCCGAGCATTTCCACGCATTAATCTATTGTATAACATTAAGCTATGTTTTACAATCAATTACCCATTGCCATTGTTACCATTTTATTTATATACGTTATATAGCTACTATTAGAGCTGTCCCATCTGCATGCACGGTCTTTATATCATTATGTATTTATGTATATGGGAATCTTTAACAAAATGGGAAAAAAAATATCCGAATAACTCTTATCATTATTTCCCGGTTTTAGCTTATGTGTTCTAAGTTTTCAAATCTTACGCAAAATTCAACAAGGCAAAAGTACACTTAACTTGGGAAAAATAAATAACACAAAATACTGCATCGAATAATATTTATATTTCCAAATACCGATTACAATAACAGTAGAATTAGACATAATTTTTTATGTTTCATGAGATGCTGTAGAATATTTTCTCTCTTGTAAAAAACTTAATTACATGGAGAAACATGGCCTATTATATAGCAAAAATTTACCTCTTGAAAATTCACCATTTTCTCCCATCTACTCTATTTACAATTATGTTTATTACATATTCTATGTAAAGTCAAATTACATTTTCAAAGAACACATTATAAACCGCTTGAAGCAAGATCTAACGTGTGATCAACTATAAATTCCCAGGTACCACGCAAGTCGTTGCGTTTGATCAGTCTCATTTTAAATGCCATTATACCTTGTCATCCTCGCAGATTTTACAAGCTCCAATACATTCATCACAAAATATTTCAAAATACCCATTTGGTTATGATTCATTTTGTGACTGAGGTTACCGTAAACCGACACTGTAAGAATATTGAAGGTGAAATTTATCTTATATTATGACAAATGTAAAATATACTTTAGTTTATAAAATATTGTGTGGATAATATTGAGGTTTATTCTTGCAAGTTGATATTGAAGATATTAAGCGTGGCAATTCAAAGAGTTGATTCCCTCCACTGTGTTATTGTTAGGGAAGCTACTAGAAGAAGGAGATGGGGAAAGAAGTTCGTGAATTCCGGAGAAAAGGGGAAGATAGCGCAATAGAATGAGCCTTTTTCTTTAGCTCATTTTCAGCTCGTTTCATGGAAGCCCTTACTCAAGAGTCGTAGAGTATCCTCACTGTGTAGTTCCCCGAAGAGATATTTCTCTGGCGGTCGATGCTAGTCTTATATAAAATTTCCACGCACGATGTCAGTGCAGAACTCTACACCTTTCAGTAGAATGAGAGATGAAAAGAGAGATTACGTGAGGAAAGGAATATTCATAGCAAACAAAGTAAACAATAAGTGATGAACAAGGAGAGCAATCTAAACTTGAGAAGCAACGAAAGTTATCACGAACCTAAACAAGGAAAAGGAATGGCATAAATATTTACAGGTGGAGTGTGTAAGCTTCATACAATTAAGGAGACTGTACAAAAAGGAAGTCTACAGAAGTAGAATGCAAAATATATGACACAAAATTACTCAACAGTCGCAAACTTGAATAAACACAGTATGAAGACGACAGAATTGTGTTCTTTTACGGTTGGTCTGAAGAAACTGATTTGACTTCAAAGTACCGTCAACTTCCATTCTTTCCTCCCAGTTGAAAGATAAAGGATTGCCGCGGGGATGAATTTTCGTTTTCAAAGGGGCAAACAAAACTCGCAACCATAACGTATGATTGTGTCAAAGGGAGACTAGAGAACACCGACAAATTGGCCCGTGAGATGCTGCAGTACAATCTTTGTCAAATAAATGACTGCAGCATATCAATGGAGCCCTTTTTGTCTGGAAAACTAATTTCCGTATAGCTTAGAGCCGGAAGGAAGTTAACCGAACCACCCACCAAGCATCCGGTCTAGTTCGACGGCGATAATCTTCATTGTCAGAGCCATTTAAAATAGCGCCAAGAGATAAAGCAAGTGCCCAGCTGCGAAAGAGGCTGGTCAAACAGCTTCCAGCAGGTTACGCGTGCATAAAGTGTATGTGGTAGTGTGGACGCTCAAAATGACATATAATAGCAAATATTGTAACTACACGTATGAAGCAGCATTGGCTTAATGGTGTGGGCATGAGAAGGATATGTCACAACTAAGATATGATATCGACGCATAAATATGAGCAATGGCGCACTCAGTGCAGTTGGACTGGTGGGGTCTTGAGGGAGGTATTCAGAGTCATGGCTTAACCTACTAGAATGAGGAATAGTAGGTCTATATGCCACACTTCTCTTTCACCAGATCTACGTTTACTTGAATGAACAGGCGCGGATATTGGGAAAATTGCTATGATTTACAAAGAGCCACTGCAAAGTAACACGAATTAAGACTGTAAAATTCTCAGCTGCAGTTCATTATGAAAGTGCTGTACGGCCCACGCCTAAGGTTTTACCCAAAGAGCGATAAAGTTAGCCGTATATGCAGGATTACGATCTAGTTGTCCGCACGGGACTAATAACTCGATGACAAAGGTCCAGAGCAGACCCGATGAGAGTGCTGCTCGTGAATCAGTAAAATTGAGAATAAATAACAAAGAAACACCCAAGCGACGAGACGAAACAACATTACCACTATACAACCAACTGTAATATATGAAGGGATACTAGCATGAGCTACTACACTCTGTTAGCTAACCGCAAGGACACCCGGGAAAACTAACGCACATGATTTCTAAGTATTAAAAATTTGCCGTAAGATTTTATAACACAAGATGCGAGCAGAAACTGATCGCCTACCCGGCTGAGAGTATGCTGTGGATGAGGATTAATATATACTCGTTACCCGAAAGATTTTTTCTAAAATCTTGAGTCTCACGAAAAACCTCCATCTGCGAATATAAACGTTATTCATTCAACAACCTCGTGTCCGTATCAGAATTTCCATTCCTCTACCCGTTGTTTCGGCCCTCGGTTTCTGTCACATGGAGGGAGTTCCAATGCTAACATAAAAATCAGCAACTACCCGATGCGCGATAACCCCGTAATTTCGTTGGGCGCAATCTTATGAAGACCGCTGCATGCCTAATTTTTTAACATTATTACCATGATGCACTACACTTGCACCATGAAGACAGAAAAGTTATCTGCTTTTTCTCTATGTACATTGTGGAGTTTGAAAAATTCTCCAAATAGCACTTTCAATTGCGAAATAAGAACAGTTCTTTTCAACAGAATGGCATTGACGCAGAGTGATATATTGTGTCGTGTCTCACAGCACTCGGGTTGTCAGCAACACGCTACGGATATCGAAGCGCAGTATAAAGGACGACCAAGACATGCTTGGATAATGAAAGTCAAGCATATAGCAACAATTCGGAGATCTAACTACCTTGTATGTGTGTGTAGGGGCACACTATAGTAAGATAATTATTTTGGTAATACCTTTGCAAGTATTACTAGTTCTAATTGTTATATGTCCTTACTCGACGTGTCTGGGTTTACTTGGAAAACAGACAGTTGAGTTGTGATTTTGGGGAAGTATTCCCACATAATAATGCAGCGGCAAGCATACTCGGATGGTTTGTTTTTCTTGATTTGCTGTTGGAATTTGCAAGTGATAGCTTTTTATTATGTACTTAAATATCTTCATGTCAATAGTACATCGATTTCTGTGCTTATGTGGCACCGGTATCACACTCGGCAAGGATATGCAAGTTTAGGACCGTGATCCGTTGTTTCAGTGATAATATTTGGATGGTCTAAGCTTCCACCAACCGGGAGCAGCTGGAATCAATAACAAGGTGGCCGTAGAGAGCTAGAGCTAGATTTGTGCAGTCTCTAAGTGGTTTTTACTAGTATTCACTACTTGGTAGAAAAAGCTAATGTTCATGATCTTAAAACTAGTGGTTTTTTGTGTTCTTTGCCAATTATAATGGCTTGATTTAGATTGCCATTGCTGGATAACACTTTCAGCTAGACTTTGTTTTCATAACCCTTAAATACTGCTCATACCACACTATGTATGCTACGGGTATTGCAGTTTTCAATATTTAACAATAGTCAAAAATCAATTATTCCACTTTCCAAAATAATGATAACTGCACACATACTATTCGCATATGCATACTCGTGATAAGTTTATCAATCAAGCTCCAGCTACAGGTAGTAGTTGAAAGGCTTATATCGAAGACAAAATGGCTAGGCTAAGATTGGAAGTACAAATAGAAAACGAAAAAAGTATGAGTTTCGCAGAGTCCTTCACCTTGAAATTTTTCAATTTGAGCCAGAAGTGATCCCCTATATATTGAAACATTGGGTGATCAGTTTTACTTCTGCGCTCATTTTTACTTAACCCTTTAAAAACAATGTTTTCGTAGCTAAATTATATTAGCTAAATTTTTTTTCTGTCTGATTGACAGTGATATAAGTAACCTGTGCCTTGGAGGGCTATCATTCTTTACCTATTCTTGTTGAATAGTGCAAACTCCTGATTTGGTAGTTGTAGATACATTTATTTATTACACTATTTTGTGCATTTTCCTAACAAGTAAACTACGCCTAGCTACAGGTTAAAAAGTAACAACTATGCTTTTTAGGAAATATCAGCTGACATTTCTTGGTTAGCGATGACTATTACCATTGTTCCCTATATTTGCATTACAAAGACTAAAAAGTTATTTGCTTTTTGCACATGTGCATCGCGTTGTGGGTGTTGAATTATAGTCAAAGAGGAGACAAGACGCACCCGAGCTGTGGATGCCAACATTATTGGGCGGTGTGGAGGACATTTGCCTAAGGGGAGTGTGATGGAACATACTACGGTAGTTTAGTGTTACTGGTAACGCTACCACGATGTTCCTAGTGGTAAAATTAGATATGGTATATATTCTGACTGATTTTATGATCCTGAGTTGAAAGGGAACCCATCCAAATTAACGCAACACGTGGTATCAATTGAGAAGTTGCATATTTTGAGGTTTGAAGTACCAAAAGTGAAAATCACATAAATTTCAATATTACCTAAACACTTGAAATGTGTTAATCGAGCTCTATTTCACGTCCAACAACGATGCATTCTGCAGTTAAATTATTAGACAATTATAAATATGTTTAGACTCGAAAATACCAATTAATTAACCAAAAACTGAATAAATATAAAACCTATGGAGTTATTCAAGCTTCGAGCACCTGAAAAACTATATTTTGGAAGAACGTATGTCGAATATACTTAAATTTTACACATAAATTTGGATTATAAAAGTTCAACATAGTTTGTTAGTACGAAATTATATTAGGAGACTGAAATGGAGTATGAGTAAATTTAAATATTTCCTAATGGGGTAATTAAGTGATGCTGCAAGATATCTATCATCAGATTTACATGGATTCCGGAAAAGTATTGATCAAAGAAATCTTCTAATCTCTTACAAAATTTACACACACGTTTTATTGAAGCGCCATGTTGCACTCTACTTTGCAGCTTGATGTAGTTTACTTCGTAGAAAAAGACACAAAAATGTAAATAGGTGTAGCTATTACTGCAAATTTCCACTATTTGTCTTACTCGACCAGTGCAAGTAAAGGACGACAATCCTCTAAATAGTCACAAGACACACCTGTTATAATCGACCAGGCACAAGACAAAGGATAGTGTAACTAAGATAAACTAATTTTGTCTAAAAATAAATTATTATTGGGACAAGTAAGACAATATTGATTCCTAGGTATCAAAACATTGAGAAGACCCAGACCACTTAAAATACAATAGCAACGAAGTGAAGAACTCAACGAAGTCCATTCTTCACCAAGTTTTTACTTCGCATTTCCAGACTGAGCCTTTGCCTTTTTCGAGATTAGTCTATAAATTACTGACTGTAGCTTCAGCTTAACAGCCAGGGTTACTCCGGCTTTGCACATGCGTACAGCATAAGTGCCTTTGTTGTTATCTCGAAAGGCGAGATAATCGCGATTCGATCAACTTTAAGCATTGCTAACTGTAATACTCGTAGCACACTTGGTGCAGTTTGAGCAATAGCTCTCTTTATCAAGCAGCGACTACTGCCAAACACCACTTGAAGACTACATATTCTAACCCTAGCTCCCTACGATCATTATGTTATTGAAGTTACCTGCTCCTTACCATTGGGTAACTGGCTACCTCCTAACAAGCGACTTCTACCTGAAATTTCTGTGAGACTACCCATCACTAGTCCTGGATCAGACTTAGCGAAACCATCTTTAAACTACTTGCTCTAGATAGCATGCACATGAACTCCATCCACGCAGCACTCCCAAGAAAATGGTTCGGACTCCGACGCTTGCATACCCTCGACAGAAACGACACTAATGCAGCATAGGACAGCTCTCTAGTTGACTCCCACCAGACGAACGGTGTATAAGATCTGCTATCTATGTATTACCTACATGAAGTCACCTGAGTACATGGGAAAAGCTATGGACCATAGCTGACAAGAGCAAGGCGAAAATAATCATAACAGAAAATTACGCGAATCGTGGCGTTACTTTGTAATACTCCGGTGTATGTCTACAGAATTTGAGAGAAACTGGACCACGTAATTGTACAAAAAATGATATTGCACAATTGTGACAACTAGTTCGTGTTAGGCTGTATTATTTAGGCTCCTTTTTGGGAAGGAATGAGCCTTGTAGCGAACTTTAATAGTATTGGAAATTCTGTTTTAACACTTAAGTGGATGAGATATAGAATTTTGTGCACATAAATATGATGCGTATAAAATTTCGAGCTTGAATATAAAATGTAGTGAAAAAACTCAATTAGTAATCAATATATATATGTTACATTCATATAAAATATCCAATATTCAGTAGGACAATGCATAAAGACATTTGGAAACAAAATTTCCTATATATCATATTTGAGTAACAAATGTAAAAATAAATTAATACTCTAAATCAAAAGATAATAATGGAGAGTAAAGATTTTTAACCACAGGCTATTTGAATAATGCATATTATGTAGCATATCGTGAAATATGATACAATTGGACATGTTAAATTAGTTTTGCCAGACTCTGTTGTCAACAAAATTCATAATACTCTCAATTTAATAAAAACATTAGTGCATAAACTAAGACATATATTAGGAAAAATTTACATAATATTTTAGTAAATGTTTACTATGGTTATTTTGAAATCATGTAATTTACTGATCTTAAATTTTGCGTTTATATTTGTAAAATTTATGGACTTAAATGAATTTTACGTATTTTTTCAATTAATGATATTAACATTGGAATAAAATTTGCAAATTTTAATATGATATTTGCTTAGTTAATTTTTGGATGATTTTTTCTCAACCGTTAGACTATGAACAAAAGTTCCTTCTGCCATCAAAAACGTCCAGTATCGGAATCGTCCAACATCAATAGTGATGTGTCCACTTGCACTATCAATTAAAAAGTTTAAACCATCTTACTCGGTTCAATTAGGTCACGAAAAACTGATTCATCCAAATATCCAAAAACATTTACCGATACAAACTCCAAAAGTTATAAAAATAGCTCTTAAATTAGTAAAATTGTACAAAACCACTTCCTCTGCATTTATTACGTAAGATCAGTTATTTAACCTTTCACCGAGGCCAGTAAAACATAGTGTATATCCATATGATATTGCGTGGGATAATCTATATCTATCACTTTGCCGTTCAAATTCTTTGGTGATATCATTATCTATTGTGTCACAAAGTGATGAGCCAAATAGGTAATATAGTCATTCTATTATGATGTTTGTAACACCTATTGTATTAATTTTTTTAAAATTTAGAATAATGTTTTGTATTGGTAGTGATACTACTTTATAGGGAAAATATAAGTGAAAGAATGAATGAGTTATATTAACGTAAATATATTCATCAAATCTAACTATAGGTAGAAAAGTTCTATCGAGACCTTAGATGGCACAAAGTATCTTTTCCAACAACGGTTGAAAATTTACATATGTTTACATTATTTTTAGAGCTAAATGATTAAACATTCAAACAGGAGTATAAAGGTACCACTGGGATACTAATAAAAAACAATATAATGTATTATAAACATGAAAGAAAATATTTTATTTTTGTCTATTCCACATGAATACATACTTTTAATTAAAAAGCTAACGGCAATTGCATAATTTGAAACCAGACTAGCGGTAATACCTATTAAAATGGTTTAAAGGGTAATCATTATAATGAATCTATCATTTGAAAATATGTAAGAACAAAAAATTTCAATACATGCATAATTATGATAATAAATGAATATACATACATAATCAAAATCTTTTAAAACAAAGTTTATCGGCGAGAGATAACTTTTTAGAATGTAGCAGTTGTTATGAAAAAACGCTTTTCTTAAACCCTCCATTGTTTCAAATAAGCGCAAATCTTGTAACTATTTCATAAATGTGTTTATTGTTACAAGGAACTCACTCGCAGCACGTATTTGCTGAGTAGATGTGCTATGTAACTGCCGAGTAGAACGGTAACGTCTAGTATCTTGAGAATCCTCCAGAGCATTTGGTACTGATCATGCAATGCGAGCGAATCCTCGTGTTCCTCCTGAATACATAGATCAATTTTGGTAAAATTGGGGGTAACACAATCCGTGCAAGATGTTAGGTAGTCAAATGAGTCACACCTCAGCTAATAGCGTGATTTTGAGATGAGGTAGCCAAATGCTGCGACGCGCATTAAGGAAAAATGAGCAATACGTCAATTTTCATGATTCAAATATGGGGCGTTATAATGACAGTTGTTACCGGCCAGGAAATTTAAGTTAGATATTTCCTGAGGAGTGTGCGTAGTCTATTGTAAAGGCTTATTACGGTTACACAGCAATTACGCAATGCAATGTCCTGATATTTCATCTACTAATTAAATGGGCATGCGCGCAAATGTGTTGTTGGCACATGCAATGAGTGTTGGGGCGCTCAAGCACATTGGTGATGATATTGGAAGATTGATGTCAATTGTGATTAGAATTTCCAACTGCATAAAAATAGCATTATTTGAAAATACGGCGGAACGACTTGACAAAAGGTACACGTGGAGATGACTGAAATAAATCTGTTCAGAATGAAGTTGACTCGGCCATATCATGTATTTAAAATATCCGAGAACCAAATGACAACTGGAATCTCAGGAATCATTTTATTTTTTCATTAAGTTGTTAATAAAGCATTTCTTGCTAAGTCTTTGTCAGGTGTATTAGATTGGAACCATTTAATGTCAGGCCGACTCTAATATTGACAATGTTACTGTTCTTGTCGGGTTGTCGACCTATTTATGATATTGAGTAGACCCTACAGAATGCTTCACTTGAAGTAGTTGTGGCAAATTCCGCTAAAAATCATAACTACATTGCCTGTTTGTCAAGTAAATCCTGGCACGTTGAGTAAGCGCGTGTAACACTAATGTGTTTGCTACCCGAAGCATTTTTTCTAAATATTTAATTAAGTTTCACAAAAACCTCCATCCATCGGTATGTGCGTTATTTTCCCACTTCTCCTGTGGTCCTATGTAAACTCCTACTCCGCTACCCGTTATTTCGATTCCCTGATTCCGTCGTTTAGGAAGTACTCTGGTACTAAGATAAAACGAAGAGATCACCCGATGTGTGATGCCCCATGTTTCCACGGAGAGTCTGCTGCTGAAGGACACTGCCGGTGCGCATCCAGCTGTACAGAGTTGAGTTGTAAAGTGCTAACTCCAGTTCAATCAGTTATGCAATGGCTCGTCAGTTATCTGTGTACAGTCGTATGCAGGAAGCTTCTACCAGATTTGATCTCAAATACAGGTTTTTGGTGCTTGTTACATTTTGTCTTTGTATTAAGAAGCTCCCTGCATTATTTTATAGCATAAGCTATCTAAGCTTTTTCCTAAATTGTTATCCCCGTACTTTCGGGATCAGTCAATGACATTAGGGAGGGACATGAAGATTCACACATCACGTGTCCAGTACTAACCACATTAGAGGATTCTAGGTGGTGTATTATGCAGTAGATCTGCTAAATGAATAAATGTATGAAGTATAACCTTTTAATACACCATTTAATCAGAAAGAAACTAAATAACTCCAAAACCCGAGATGTTATTCACAATCCTGGTGCCAAAAAACCCATCGTTTGTAAAATTTATACATCCGATAATGCTCATATTTTTGTATAGAAAACAGAATAATATGGTTTTCTTATAATTTGTAACACGCTCCAAAGACTCTGCTTTACGCTCCTTCGTTTCCAAGTCTTTTGTAAGACTTAGGTTAATGCAAAATGAGCAACTCGCAATTTTGCTTCCACTTGACGAGTGGTTCATATGCATTGCTGTATATAAACTTTATGCATGAAATATTTTAAGTATATTAAAGGCTATTTGGAATAACTTTAGACAGTAGTTAAAAAAAATTATAGTATGCCAATTGCATCCTTTTTCAGCGACACACTTCTGCAAACGGATAGGCCCAGAAGCGGCATTGTGATCATATCCTTTGCATATGTCTAGTGTAGACCGTTAACAAGGTATACTGCTTCAGGTTATAACGCAGCGCAGTCTCCATGAGACTTGGATAAGCATTTTCGGACAGAACTGATTGTTGGATAAAGATGAGTATCTCCTTCCATCAAACCAATCTTCTCTCTGGATCCACATGATCTTCACTCTTTGTCACCCTCTCCAGTAGTTATATATTTAACATTTACTCAGAACCCGAAAATTCTGTATAATCACCTTCATATTTGAGGGTGACACGTAGACACAAGAGATATAATTTTTAATTTTTAGTGTTATTGGAAGACTTGAAAATTAGAGTAAAGTGAATTTTTTGTTACATTTGTGATAAATTAGTCAAACCTTTCATTTCACCCAAAAAGGACATTTTGGAAACATTTTTTTATTAATAATTGTGAGTTTTAGGATAAAACAATTAGATGGATTCGTAAAACCACCGCTACTAGTTTGCTCTAAAACTGGAAAATTATTTACTCGGAATGGTTGTCCAACTATCACTATATTTGGAGGTGACATAGACACAAAGGATATATTTGTAAAATTGGAGTACAATTAGACCGTTAAATGGTACAATGAACATTTGTTATGCTCCATTTATAACAAATTAGGGAAGAAAATAATTCCTTCAGGATAGCAAAAAGCAGTAAAGAAATTAGATATATATCAAGCGTAATGGCATAATATTGTACTCTTCGAAATGTCTATGTTTGCACTATCAGACACGGCACGACGTGATTGTCTCACTTGTACCCATCTTAACAGCATTACTGCTTGTTTTAATGTTTTAAACTAGTTTTTACGGAAAAAAATTTAGTCCCAAATTTATCCTCATAATTTCTTTTAATCTTAATTCACAGGCCATTCATTCAAAAATAGACGGATATTTTCTAATAGCTAGAGTTTGATGTTTTATGATGGTAATACCTATCTCTAACAAGATAGTATAACATATTTTTTGGAAACTCTTGTGGCGAGTTTTAAAATTTAAATAATGAGGGCAAATATAACTTATATGAAAAAATTCAATTTGCTATATATTGCAATGCATTACTGTAAAGAATATAAACAAGCATTAGATTTTTCTCTATTGACTAACTTCGCATTACAATCGACAAAATTTTTAAATATTTAATATTTCAATTTTTGTGAGAAATTTGAAAATTTATATTCCATAAAATTAAGTGAGATCCTTTATATATATTTTCTTTCGGTTAAATAATATATAAAATCGCAACAAAATTTTTTAAATACACCTCATTATATATTTATCGTAATTATATTAAGATATATATTTTAAAAAAGGATATTCAATATGATATTAATATGGTTGTTATTTGGAAAAGGCTTTTGTCAGTCTTCTCCAAATGCTAATATAGATATTACTTCTAGTTCTAACTCTCATTTAACGAACAGTTATTCAAAATCATTAAATTATCTAAGCCAATCCACTCCACCATTTAAAAAGGTTAAGTTGACTCATTCGTCTCAGTTAAACGTAACAAACAACTTAAATCCAGTATTTCAAGAAAGTAATCCAACGAATTCCCAAGAAAGTCAATCAATAAAAGACTCAGAAATAAGCCAAATTGAGCCAGATTCTATGGAATCTATATTATATGAACCTACGGGACCTTCATTTTATCTTTCTATTAAACCTTGTGGGTCCACAAGTGCAACAAATTTTGATTGGGAAAACACTTATCTGTCCCTTGGTACCAATAATGTTATGGTGGTTCCCACTGTAAATTCGAACTTATTTAATCATTTTCAAACATATAAGTAACAACTTAAATATGACATCTTTTAGAAAGTATATTTTTCTAATTTTTAATATTTAGGTTAGAGTTTGCTGTTAGCAAAGGTAATTTTTTGTTGGGAAAGGTATACAATACTAGTACTTGGGGTATGATAAAAAATATTTTTCTCTCAAATCTAACTACGAATAGTACCATTCCATCGCCGCCTTATGATGAAAAATATCAAATGTAGACGGTCTTTACTCAATGGGTTTGAAACTACGCTATATTTAGGCCCGATCCATGAACGTGAAAGCGGGCCAGTAAAAGTTACACAAACGATTGCAAATATTGTTGCCAGCAAATATTTCGAGTATAAGAGGAAAAATAAATTTAATATCTGTCCATATGAGAAAGATATTTACTTTTTTTCTATTAGACAACCAAGGATGAATGCATGCCTCGCAGTCCAACTATTAATAGTTATAAAATGACAACAGGACATTTAATTTTGTGCAAGGGTTTGAATAACATTTTACGCAAATATAAATATATATATCAACATTTTACAGATTAATTACTAGAACAGGACTAGGAAAGAGTATGAAAATATTTATCAAAGTGCACCGTTAATTTTAAAAAATCCGAAAAAAAAACTTTATTTTCACCATCTAAAATTAGATTGGACACAAATTCTGCAACCCTCTTTTACGAGAAAATCATCCGTAGCACATATTTGCTGAACAGATTTGTTGTGTGGAATAAGTTTTTGGTAAATTCAATGAATGTTGGAGCACTCAAGCGCGCTTATGGTGATACCGTAACATTGTTTTCAATTGTGATTGCAATTTGCATTTGCATTAGCATATCATTGTATGAAAATCCAGTAGAGAAACTTGAAAAAGGCACACGCGGAGATGGCTGAAATAAATCTATTTGGAAAGGTGTTGATTCGACCATATCCTGCGTTTAAAATGTCCGAGGTTCTAATGACAAATGGGATATCGGGGGTTTAATTCTCTTCGTTTTATTCCTCGTTCAGCTGTTGATAAAGCGTCGACTGCTTACTTTGTTGTGAAATTAACTTGGAACTATATCTTTCATCTGGTCGACATTGATATTGGCATAGTTATTACGCTTGTTGGGTTGTTATCCTGTTTACTTTTTCGAGTAAGTTTTGCACAATGCTCTATTTGAAGTATTTGAAGTCGCTTGTTACTCTTTAACCTGTAGCTAGGCGTAGTTTACTTGTTAGGAAAATGCACAAAATAGTGTAATAAATAAATGTATCTACAACTACCAAATCAGGAG
>WMKJ01000120.1:0-35000 GCA_009733715.1 Herpomyces periplanetae | reverse complement strand
TGCCGGCCTCCGGGTCCGTCTCCGCATCCGCATCCGCATCCGCGTCCGCGTCCAAGCCCGCGTAACTGTACCTGATTGTATATCTCTCTCTGTGTACTCACATACTTCATCGCAAATACATCTACGCGATAATAAGCCTCCCTTCACTACATGTGTATAGCGTGCATCGGACCAAATGTGGATAGGAGTTACTACTTAATACAAATGTAGGAATACCAATAGATGATACACTCCCATCTTGATTATGGAAAACGGATAAATAGTTGTAGTTGGTAGGCAACTTAGAGTTGGGTTCGGAAGGAAGGGGAAAGGTCTAGAGGACAATTGTCAAGGAAAAAAAAGGAGTGCATTTTTAGCTCGTCGGTTTAATGGTAAAACCAGATAGGTATAAAAGAGTACGATTTAGGCGGGAATGTTGTTACAAAATGAATAAAGCCGGGGTGAAGGAATATTTAGGGTAGATGAAGCGAGGATATGTTTCAGATACGAATGAACCAGAATATGGGTAATTTAAAGTGCAAAACGTTTCGAGTAATGCCTTGACTTGACGAAAATATCCATAGAGCAAGTCTCATGCAAGTTAGTATAAAGTAAACGTTTGAACTATTCAACCACCACCACCACCACCACCACCACCATTCAAAAACCTCAAACCCCAATACGCAAATTACCCAAATAGGAAAATTAGTGTATCATATTGTGAGTGGTGGAGAGTGGGTGTGAATTCACAGTTCGCCCACTCAGCTCGAAAGATCTAGTGGATTACAGGGTATTCCACTAAGCATTAAAGCTGACTGGCTAGCTTTTCAGAGGCTAAATGAAAGGAGTAATGGATATTGTAGCATAGCATAGTAAAGCAAGGTAAAGGAAAGCACAATTTTCAGACATGCCACACACTTACACGTTGGTGCCCATTATCAGAGTATTAGAATAGTTAATCTAATTATGGTGAGTGTCAGCCGTATAAATGCCGATAGATTCTTTGACTATTTAGAATGAGGGGGGGGGGGTATTCATTATAGCTTAGTCTTGAAATAAAATTTTGGTAAACCATAAAATGGGGAAATGGGTAAAGGAGGAATGAGCAGCGTTTCAAGAATATATTAAACATGCGAGTGGACGGACGAGCGAGCATATATGCATGCACACACGGACGCACGCCCGCTCGCATATATGCGAGCGGGCGTGCATAAATGAATTCATGCACACATGTATGCATGTGGGCAAGTATGAGAGCTAGTAAACTAGTATTATTTAAGGTCACGATGATCAATGTTTTAACGCTTAGGAGCGCGTGTGTAATTATGTAGAGATTGAAGAGCGCAAATTCTAAGTTTGGACGAAAAATTGCACCAACCATAACATACGATACGTAATTTTCCAGCATTAAGTGGAAGTGATTTAAGCGCATTAATCATGACAGGTTAACCGCGAAATATCCACTTTAGAATCCAATACAGTTGATACATAGTTTATGGAAAGTGTTGGGTTAACCGATACCATGGGTTGGGTAAAACGAGATCAACGAGTGCGTAGGATTTGAAATGGGTGGTGTATATAATTGAATCACAAATGTATAAATGTGACAAATTAAGCATGGATAGGTTCACGTAAGGCATGCTAGTGGGAGCGGATGGGAATATCTACACAGTTGGAAAGGGAAATTTGGGGCAAGACAAGGGAAAGGGGAAACAACATGGAAATGTAGAGGTTATCCCTTACAAGGGCACTGGCGCAAGTGGATAACAGGGTGGATTGGATTGAACTGGATAAAAAGTGGTGTGGTGGGTTGCACCAAAATATCCAAAAACTCCCTTGCAAACGGTTAATGAAATTTCGACATCGATAAGTCTTCAGTCCATATAACCACCTATAAATCGTTCTCATACGCAATAATCTGCTTGCTCATCTTATGGCACGGGTAAATTTCACAGTTGGATTGTCTGATCAATTTAACAAAATCAAAATAGAGAATGATTAGCCGAATAGCTCCAGTGAGGCAAATTTAGTGTTAACGGTAAGCAATTAAGTGAGACATGTCTATTACCGTACAAGGAGAAGTAAAATATTAAGGCGATAATAACATTCAACTAGCGCGCGACGATGATAAATGGTGGGATTCTTTCCTGTGTATACGAACACTTTTCCCGCTTAGCATGATGTAGATAGTTATTCGCGGATAACCATGAAAAATCCTCTTTGAAACTTGACGTGGTCAATCCTTTGAAACTTCCTTTACCACCGTTTCCATGGAATCCGGAATCATCGTGGCCCTCTATCACAATCATACGAAAACTCCTCGGAAATTATGTCTCTACTATCTTCCAATCTACTTCAAGCTTCCCCAACTCAATCTCCCGACTATCTTCTATTAGACAGATTTATCTTATTACCTTTACCTTTAACGTTACCACCCCAATTCCCATTCCCATTCCCATTCCCATTCCCATTCCCCCATTCCCCCATTCCCACAACCTTTTCTTTACAACTTACCACCATCATCACCATAATTCTTGACAATTTACCCTCTCGCCTTCTTTTCCCCTACCCGTTCATCTCAATGGTCACCACTTCATTACCTTTTCACGAGAAATATCCAGTTTTATGGATTCCCCCATTTCCTCCAAATCATTACTTCAGGGCGTGATTCATCCCTTGGATCATCCTCCCCCGTCAATGCTATCTACATGCAATTCTCATGTCTCTCTTCTACTAATCATTCTCGTCATCTCTAATTGAATAATCCCTTCATGTCAATTCCTCATTTGTATTATGCTTCGTCTTAAACCAATTTTAAACTTTCCTAAAATTTTCTTCTCCATCTATCCATTTACTTATATACATCTCTTCATCTTTGTACTCTACCTAACCCACCTATACACCCTCCCTTTCCACTCAATAAACCCCAATTTTATCCCTTTAACTCCCTCTTCATAACCCATTTTTCCTTCTCCTCGTAAACTTTAACTTATACAAAATTTCCCTTCTCATTAAGCTTCTCTTTTCCTTTACTCTGCTCTTCTCTGCACCCCTCTTCACTAATAATCCCCTTCATTAAACCTCCTAATGCTAAACTCGCCTCATCCTTCTCACACTCTACCTTACTATATCATGCTACACTCGTTCACTACTCTTGACAAATTTTTATCAAATGCTTTCACCTCGTATCACAATCTTTCCCTTCATCCATCCACCCATCTTTCAATTGCTTAACTGACTGACCATTATGCATAATCTACTTTTGCATTTCTCCCCTTCCCCATTTTCCTACCTTCTCCCTTTCCTCTGCCATTCTCCCCTTGTAAACTATTACTTCCAATGTCCCAGCAATCCCATTATCTACATACCCACTTGTGTCTCGAATTGTTTCATAAACATATTATCCTCCCTCCCATCAAAAATCCCATTCTAACTATTCATAAATCTCTTCGTCCATACACCATCTTAACACACAACTGCCCTTTGTTTCCTCCCTTTTTCATTATCTCTTTCAATCTCATCTATTTTCTTCATAACTTGCCCTCCATCGTAGCTTTCACCATCCATACCTTCAAACCCCAGAGCAATGCATCCCGCTCACTTTTTGTACCACTTTCATTCACCAAATTTCCTAATCTCTTCTCCCTTTGTAATATTCCATCCCATAACCTCTTCCATTCTACCTTATTCCACCATGTTCATCACTCACTTATACCTTCTGTATACTTAATACCCTTTTTTAAATCTACCTACTCTCCTTAAATTTCCATCTCCGTAAAATATAATATCGTATCACGTACATTCACCCTTCCATCCACCCAACTACCTACTTACCCTTAAATCCTCCTATGCTCTCCTGCCAACCATCTGTCAAAACACACGTCTGTAATCTCCATAAATTTTCCCGTCCGCCTATCACGTATATTTTTACGATTATCCTTCTGTATTATCCGTATTAAACTACCGCTCTACAATTCTCCTACATCTTTCCCTATAAGTATATCTAACTTGATACTCATGTCCGTTCAAACTCCCGCCAAAGCCCTCACAAAACCCATCCTCCACTTCAACTCGCCAGTATAATTCAGGCTAAGGGCTTTACTCAAAATTCTCATGCTATCAGGGATTCTAAACCACTCAACTTACTCGTATACTAATCATGTATCATCCAACTTCAGCCAATAAATATTCGGACCGTTCTCCTAACTGGGTAAAATTCTCATTTGTCTACAACTTTGTACTCTCCTCTAAATCTATCCTTCCATACAAACGTACATCCGTCCATAACATTGCAATACCGATCCTCACTTCATCCCCAATAACATACTCAACCCTTAGTCCACGCTAACTTTTACCTGAAATTTCCAGGTTACCCCTACCATTAAATAGGGCAATTTTATATCTTCTTTCTATATTCATATACTTAACCAAATCATCTTCTCTGCTCAACTCAATCATCATGTCGCATTTCAATATAATCCCTTTTTCCCATTTTTAACCATCCCATCTTCGTTTCCCTTCCTATACTCACTCCCACTCCCACTCTTTCCCCCCCGCCAAAATTCTGCACGTGGACCTTACTAAGCTTTCTTACAAAGCACGCGATCCTCGGTGATAAATTTCCCGTGGAATTTCTCGCATTGCCATCGCCATCATCATACTTCTTTCTCGCCATTCTTCTCTTTACATTATCCTTTTTTACCTTCATCCCCAGCTATCCCCATCTTTTTATCTTTAATTGACCTTTCTTTTCTTACCCATCCTTCAACCTTTCAATTACTCAATCTTTTCCATATTATACTCTTTCAAAATTTGCTTTTGCTTCTAAAATATCCTCATCTATTTCTCCCTTACATCATACTCATCGTATTTTTTTTCATTCATACTCTATCGCGTTAATCCTTCTCCATTTATATCATCTTAATGGCTTTTCATCCACACCGCTTATCCGGCCATTTATCCCTCAATTCAGCTGCTACTGCACCACCTCCCGCCGTTAGAGAGCTAACTTTACCACAGCAGCTCATCACCACTAACACCCTCGTCGAATCACTACACACCACATACGTTAATCGAACTCCACTCTTACTTGAATCAAGCTCCCATATATGCGTGAATACATGGGTAACTGCTTCCACTGCCGGGCCTGATGGCTGCTTTGGCGGTGTAGTAAGTAGTAGCTTGGCCGTTAAAGCCTGGGAACATGCTCGTCGTCGTGCTGAGGATAACTGTATTCTCCTCTCTTCCTTACACGATTCTACTCCTTCTCTGTTTGCTACTTTTTTATCTACTCTACCCTTCTCTCTTCCTTCTTCCATTTTCACCGCCTTGCTGGTACTCAAACCACTTACTCACTGTGTCACTCCTTCCAGTCCCTCACTTCCCTGCTACTCGTCATTGGCTTGCGTTTTCTCCCTGAGTCTGTCCGGTAGCTTGCTCAATGCTACTTTAAAACTTTCCTCCGTCGGTCTTAACGTTAAACAAGCATTACTCGACCTCCCTTCACTTTCCGGCTATCGAGCTTTCGATGTTTTTTATTACCTCAACACTCCCTCGGCTTCCCCCGCTGAACGTGAAGCCCTTAACTTACGTCAAATTTCTTCCTATACTCTTCTAAAAAAGTCAAACACTTTTTCCCCTCCCACTTATACCCTCAATGCCGACGATTCCTTAGCCGCCGAAGATTTCCGAAAAAACCTCAAAGCTCTCGGTATCAAAGGGTTGGTTTTTCGGAATTTTATCTCCGTATTAGCCGGAATCCTTAAGTTGGGTGATGTTCTTGATAAACTCGTTACCAAAGACATCGTGGAACAAGTTTGTGAGGATGCCGCTAGTCTTTTGGACCTCGACGCTTCTGTCTTGTTGGATCTTTACTCTTCCAATGATTTAGAAGTTTTCATCAGCGGTCTCTATGAATCCTTAGTCGATTGGGTAATCGCCCAAGCTAATAATGCCATTAAACAAGAAATTCAAGCGGCTCGTAATCCTTTTCAAAGTGAAGCCAACTCCCCTGATGCTGCTAACGCTGAAGATTGTGATACAGTGGATCTCACCATCGTTGATATTCCCTCCCTGCCCCTTTCTAAAGCCGTTGCTCTTCGTGTCGTATTCGACGAAAATGAAGGCCTCACTAGTGAAATGGTTGCCGATGATATACCCCATGAAGCCGTTAGCCCTTCAATAATTAATGAAATGAATGCCGCCGTTTCAACGTGTGAGTATGAATTAAATTTAGAGTGCAAAAGTCAACCTTCCCGTGATAAAGCTATTTATCGCGATCGTTGTGAAGCAACTCTCGAAAAAGTTGTCTACTCTATGCAAGGGGAGTCTTTCCTAAAGGAATTATTACTCCCTATTCCCGGCCAAGGAATCGTATTGGGTAAAGCTGGAAGATTCGAACTTACTACCGTACTCGAGTGTAATCGAATATGGTTTCACCTCTGCGCTCACTCCACTGATGAAGACCCGGCCACCTTAGCCAACGGAGGTGCCAACATTTCTCCTGCCGCCATATCTCGTCAAGTTAGAGAATGGAGATTAGTTGAATGGGTCAATCGACGTGTTAAAAAGTTGGATTATACCGCTGATTTCGATATCGATGAATTCGTCGCTAGGTACTCACGATTAGGCTGCAAGGAGGGAAGAGATGGCGTTGAAAATTGGATCATGGAAAGAGGCTGGAGCAATAATGAAGTTATACTGGGAAGAGAAAGAGTTTGGATGAGAGAGGGGCCATGGTGGGAAGCTGAAAGTATGCTTGACATGAAACCTTTGGACCAATTTTCATCTGCAGTCGGTTGTGGTAACTCAACATTCGGTATGATAAACCCAATAAATGGCAGCAGTGCCGGAGGAATGCTTAGTCCCCGTTACGGTGATCATATGACCTTAGGAGGAGGAAGCAGGCTTGATTTTCCTGTTCGCTCGAGTAATTGTTTTGATCAGGTACCTTCTGCTCACAGTGGAAGTACAGGAGATTATGGATTAGGAAGTAAAGGAGATCATTATAAAGGGGTGACTTTCGATGGGGATCCTGAGATGGGTTCATCAAAAATCATAACACATGATTCAATTAGTCGGTCCAGAAGAGTCTGGGTATGGATTGTTCGTATATGCACTTTTTGGATTCCTTCCCCTTTTCTAAGGTACATTGGTCGAATGAAAAGGCCTGACGTTAGAATGGCATGGCGGGAAAAGTTAACATTGATAATGATTATATTCTTACTAAATGCCCTGGTCGTTTTTTATATCATCGAATTCGGCAAACTCCTCTGTCCCAATTACGATAAGGCTTGGAATGCAAAGGAAGTTAGCTTCCATCAAGGTGATGATGATTTTTGGGTCAGCCATTCTGGTAAAGTGTACGACATCTCAAAATTCTGGCGAATCCAACACAGTGACACAGCCATCGAGACAACCCGTGATAATATGCAACCTTTTGCCGGGACTAATGTTGACCCTTATATACGCCCTCCCTTAACAATTGCTTGTCCATTTCTGGTGAAAGATGTCAGTGTTCAACTGGATAGTAATACCACGATTGAAAATCCAAGTGCCATTCATGCCACTGGTCCATTTTTTCAGAATGATAGGACTACTAAGCTTCATAGTATAGACTGGTACACCCAAACTTTCTTACCCAGAATGCGAGAATATTTCAAGGGTGACTTGGTCGTTGATCCATCGGTTGTTAAAAAAGAAGGCGTCAATTATAACCATCCTTGGGTTATACTGTTTGATAAAGTGTATGATTTTACAGACTACTTTTTTACGCTAAAACGTTTCAGTAATTTGGACCCACGGTACCACTTTTTGGACGCTGATGTTGAAGCTATGATCAAGAATAATCCAGGCATGGATATAAGTGAACTTTGGACTAATACGCTCAACCGTACCACCCAAGGTCGCAACAAGCAATGCTTCGATAATTACTTTTACGTTGGACGCACAGATTTCAGAAAATCGGTTAAGTGCCAAATTAATAATTATCTTTTGCTGGCCTTTACAATTATTCTTTGCTCAGTTATTCTTGTGAAATTTTTAGCTGCATTACAACTAGGTTCTAAGCGGAGGCCGGCACAACAGGATAAGTTTGTTATATGTCAAGTTCCAGCCTACACCGAAGGTGAAGAGCAACTTCGAAAAGGTTTGGATTCACTAACGGCCTTGGAATACGATAATAAACGTAAGTTGATCTTCGTTATATGTGACGGGTTAATTGTCGGTGGAGGTAATGATAGGCCTACACCGAAAATCGTACTCGATATACTGGGAGTTGATCCCAAAACAGATCCTCCTGCCTTGCCGTTTAGGTCGGTTGGACAAGGTAATGAACAGCTTAATTATGGAAAAGTTTACTCTGGATTATATGAATACGAGGGCAACGTTGTTCCATACATTGTAGTGGTGAAAGTGGGAAAGAATTCGGAACAGGGCAAGTCAAAACCGGGAAATCGTGGGAAACGTGATTCACAAATCCTGTTGATGAGCTTTTTGAATAGGGTGCATCACCGTGCCCCCATGAATCCGCTTGAATTGGAATTGTTTTACCAGATTAACAATATTATTGGTGTAGATCCCGAATTGTACGAATATTTGTTAATGGTTGATGCCGATACCATGGTTAAGGAGGACTCCTTGAATCGGTTAGTAGCAAGTTGTGCAAATGATGCTAAAATTGCGGGTATATGCGGTGAGACCAGCCTTGAAAATGAAGAACGGAGTTGGTGGACGATGATTCAGGTTTACGAATACTACATTTCGCATCATCTGGCTAAAGCCTTTGAGAGCTTATTCGGTTCGGTCACCTGTTTACCAGGATGTTTTTGTATGTATCGTTTACGCACGGCGGACAAGGGAAAACCATTAATCATATCAGACGCGGTTATTCGGGAATACGCAGATTGTAACGTTGATACATTGCACAAAAAGAATCTTTTATCATTGGGAGAGGATCGTTACTTAACCACATTAATGACGAAGCATTTCCCGAGCATGTCTTACAAATTTATCCCCGATGCTTATGCCTTGACCGCTGCACCCGAACGGTGGTCAGTTCTATTGTCTCAAAGACGACGGTGGATTAACTCGACAATTCACAATCTCGTAGAACTGATATTTTTACGGGACCTCTGCGGATTTTGCTGTTTTTCAATGCGCTTTGTCGTTCTTATAGATCTATTTGGCACCATAATTCTACCGGCCACTTGTGCATACTTGGTTTACCTTATCTATCGTGTCGCTACTAACTCTGGTCAAATACCCTATATTTCTCTGGCTATGCTGGGCGCCGTATACGGTCTTCAAGCTGTCATATTTATTATTAAACGTCAATGGCAACACATAGGCTGGATGATAATTTATATTCTAGCCTTTCCCATATATTCGTTTATCTTACCAATCTACTCATTCTGGAAACAGGATGATTTCTCCTGGGGAAATACTCGTGTCGTTATTGGTGAAAAAGGCGATAAGAAAGTCGTTAGTGTTGATAATGAAGAGTTTGATCCCCGGAGTATTCCCCTCCAATCATGGCAAGACTACGCCGAAGCAAACGAAATTCCCCGCCGTCGTGGTTACAGTTGCATTATGGAAAAAAATCCTTTTTACTAGGCTAGACAGGCACCGCTTGCCATCGTCTCATCCTGTGTGTGCTGCAGCTCCCTGGTCACTGTACTATACCCTTTGTGTGATGTCACACCACATGAATACATGTGCACTTGCAAACCATAATTTGTATTGTTGAACCACATTTTTGCCCCGTGTGTTTGCTCGTGTCTCGCTCTTAAATTGTTGTTGTTGGATCTTTGTACGTCGAAACACAGTTACGTCCGCTTGTTCGTTGAGCTTTGTCTTGAATTTTGCTTAAATTGGTATTTTGCATTTCCCATGATGTGCATAGATCATCCCGATTACTCGTAATTTAATTCATCCCAATCAATCATAGTTTATTGAATCCACTGTCGTTATTATTCCATCTACACATCTTCTCGCACACCCTTTTGGAAATCCAAATGTTAACTTGTCTTTCCATCTTTGATAGAGCCTCTTTCATTTTTTTTTCATTTCATTCTTACTCTGTTCTTCCACTTCTAATGCTTCATAACACCAAGGCATGTAATTTACGTCATTAATATGCCCTTTACCCGCTACCACTATACGCGTTACCAAAAATTATTCCTCTTCTCCCTTCGTCCAATTCAACCCTTCCCTGGACATCCTCAATTCAGAGAAACATTTTTCCTCCCCCTCGGAAAAACAACTGTGCCGAAGTGATCGTAAGGCCTCGAATCATGTGCCCGGTTTTAAAAAAATTTTAATCAGGACGCGACCGCAGAGTCTCATTTGACGTGATTTCTCTTGCAGACAAAAATTATTAGATTATTTACTGAGTCAGTCACTTGGTCAGTTACATGATGTTATGTTAACGCTAGTTATAATTTTAATCTGATAGCGCTAAATCTATACGGCCCAAAAAAGTTTACTGCTTGTGTTTGTCAGTGAATATATGAATTAACGTGCACCCAAATTATGGCAACAATAAAAGCAATTGAAAGTGAATCGGTAAGTTTTTGATGAAAATAGTGATGATTCGTGAAACAATCAATTCACGATGAATGAATTGGGATATAACATTTGGCTAAGACAATAGATACCCTTTGTTGTACTACCATTGGGACGTCAACGGCTTGACTACTACAAACGCTCGAGCTTATGTCATTGTTCGTGACTGTCTTAATGTGCCACGTACATATAGTTGTATAGATACATCGTATTCAATCGGGCCAAGTTATTGTTGACATAAGTTCTGTCGTTAAGGAGCTCGTTGAAAACAGTTTAGATGCTGGCGCTACATGGATTGAAATTCGCTTCAAGGATAACGGTATATCGGCCATTGAAGTACAGGATAACGGTCATGGTATAGGAGAAGCGGACTTTGAAACTGTCGCGTGGAAGCACTACACTTCCAAGCTATCCCGGTACACGGACATTGAATCATTACAAACTTTTGGCTTTAGGGGGGAAGCTCTTTCATCATTATGTGCTTTAGCAAAAGTTCACATAATTACCGCTCGCGCAGAAGATGCACCGCGTGCTTGGAAACTCGAGTTCCAGGCTAGCGGCGCTCTTGCACAGCGTAGTGTAGTCGCCGCAAAGTGTGGAACTACAGTAACTGTGACTGACATATTTTACAACTTGCCCGTTCGACGTCGTGAATTAGAGCGAAACATTAAACGAGAGTATACTAAAGTACTCGGATTACTACAAGCATTCGCTTGTATTAGTACATCCGTTAAGTTTAGTGTAGCCAATACCGTTAAGGGTAAAAAGGTCATAGCATTTACTACCAACGGCAACTCTACAACACGGGAGAATGTTGTAAATATTTATGGTGCAAAAATACTCCAAGCTTTATTACCCGTTGATATGCAATTCGAGTTACGGCCGTCTACTCCATTTGTTGCATCCGCCAGCCCACGCAAAGATGTTGTTCGCATTACCGGTCACATTTCCAAGCCTACTCCATGGCAAGGACGCGCCGCGCCCGACCGACAAATGTTTTTCGTGAATCGGCGACCATGTGGACTGCCCCAGATTGCAAAAGCGATTAATCAAGTGTATCGAGCGTACAATATGACGCAAATCCCATTTGTCATGACCAATTTTGACTTGGATACATCGTCGTACGATGTTAATGTAACACCTGATAAACGAACTATTTTCTTGCACGATCAAGGCTTAATGATTGAAGCGTTAAAGGCTAGTTTGATTAAATTGTTTGACACGCGTGATCAAGCCTATCCCCACGGTCAGTTCCAGAATCAGGTTCAAACGCCCCTTCGGCCAATTAGCCTTAGCCGCTTTTGCGCTACCGCACCGAGCCTGACTTCGGGGGTAGCATCGAGTAATGTTTGCATTAAACCTCGTTATGATGGGTTGAAGGAAGAATGCGGTGGCTTAAGATGTGAGGGTACTTTACATTCATGCAGCGTGAAACGTGGTTCAGAGGGTTGTGGAGGTGTTGCACCTAACAACCAGTCTGAACAAACCAAATTGACGAGCGAATGGATATCGGCGCAAAAGCTGTTATCATCCGCGAAGAATGAAACGATAAACGTGGATGACTATGCTGAGAGGAAGGGTTGCGTACGTGTAATTGAGCCACCCAATTTGTTAAATGGACCAATCGTTTCTGGAGAAATAAATATTGAGCAGGCCAAAAATGTACTTGAACATGATGTTGATCCGTTGGGACTTACAAAACCTTTGCCAACATCGTCACCATTGCAGTCTTACACAGATCAACGCGAAGGTGATAAATCCGGGACAAAAGTAGATGGTAAAAAGAGATTGTTGGATGCCGATGCACAAATGGAAGACGAATCAACAACATGTAAACGAGCTCGTGAAGTTCTTAGTGCGGGGGTTTCTAATAATAGTAATGTGACGGGTCGACACGGACGTGTAGGTGAAGATGTTATTGAAGACCAAAATTCAAAGGAAGACGACGGCGATGATGGGAGGGAAAAGTTTGGGGATAGTATATCGCGCCGAGTAAACCTCAAAGGTAAAACCATGGTGAATTGGACGTTGGAATTAATCGTTAACATGCGGGAAATATGTCAACGAGCCGACGAATTTTACAGACGGGAATTAAATCGGAAGGGGTTTCTCGGAAAAAAAATTGCGCCGAAAGAAAATGAAGTGGACAGCACGGAAAAAGCGGAAGAGAAACTTTCTTTTACTGTATCTAAAGCGGACTTTGAGAAAATGCACATAGTTGGACAGTTTAACCTAGGTTTTATACTGGTAGTGCGGCGAGCGAAGGAAGTTATGGGAAGAAAAAATACACGGGAGATTCTTGACGATGATTTATTCATAGTTGATCAACATGCAGCGGATGAAAAGTACAATTTTGAGAGATTACAACGTGAGACTAAAATGGAAAATCAACCGCTAGTTCAAGCTAGAACATTGGAATTAACAAGCTTTGAAGAAGAAGTAGTTATCAATAACCTTGATATAATAGCGTTAAATGGTTTCAAGATTGATGTGATCGTTGACGGAAGTAAGCCAACGGGCCAACGATGCCAATTACTTTCGCTTCCAACTAGCAAAGAAGTAATATTTGACATCAAAGATCTCGAAGAATTAATCTCTTTACTTGCAGAACATGCACCTTCGGTACCAACTAATCTTAACAAGATGTCTATTACCCAAATAGGAAATAACTTTCATCGTGATATCGGAATACCCCGACCAGGTAAGATATATCGGTTACTGGCTATGCGAGCGTGTCGTAGTTCTATTATGATTGGAAAGTCATTATTGTATGGACAAATGAGTCGAATTGTACGACAAATGGGAACCATGGATAAACCGTGGAATTGTCCTCACGGTAGGCCAACCATGCGTCATATAATTACTTTGAATCAAATTGATTTCTGGCATGACACCGATGGAATTAGTGTCGATACCCATAAGGACGGTGACACTTTTACCCAGTCAACTGGCCCGTCTCAGCATTACCGTTTCTGGCTTTCCGTTTTTGGCAAGCTATTTCAAACGTCACTACCCACACTTTAGCTACCCCTGTCTAAAATTCTCAACATCTCATCTCGATCCACAATTTTTTCTCCCACTTTCCCTAACTCTTTTCCCCGTTCGTATTCCACGGCTTCGATCCGCTTCCAATCGTCCCATCCCGTCCATCGCACTTTCCCCCAAACCTCATCGATACATCTCATCTTTTGCCATCCGTGGCGCGGCTTTGAGTTTTGCGTTTTGTTAAGTTTACTTTGTTCAAAATCTTCAATTATCAAGTCTGCCACATTATACGAATCCATCATAGTATTGGCAATTTGTCCTTGGCTACCCGTTTTAGTCCATCCTGCACAATAAAATTTAACGTTAAAATCATCTTGTAAGTTGTTGCTGCTAATAAGTCTTCCATTTTCGTGTACAAATCGACCCAATAAACGATCAAATTTAATGCCAAATTTTTGTAAGCCTGGTAAAGCTTCAGCATAATATCCGAATGAACAGATTGCAATATCTGTAGAGATTTTTTCATGTGTGCCTGTTTCCGTCACTTGAGCCTGTTTTTTCCATATTTCACATTCATTCGTATACCGAGTTCTGGCAAACGTGATAGCTTCAAGTTGTCCATTTGGCTTTCCATGGAATTGTTTGGGAGCTAGAAAGAAATTTAAGGCCCATTCTTTTACGGATGGTGTACACCACCTTTCTTCCCCTATTTGTTTACCTTGAATGTTTTTTTCGATTAATCGATGTCGTGATTCTTCAGATATTCGATGTATCAAGTTTAATAAACGATTCATAGGCCGTGTACACATATTCAGAGCTTTACTATCGGACAAAATGCCTGGTTCAAGTGGCGCCATTGACCCATTCGTAAGTTTACTCAATTCGCGAAATTCTTTACTTGTAAATGAAACCTGGTACGGGCCACGTCGACCTATTATCCGTATCTCGTTAATCGTACTCCGACTCAGAGTTTCAAGAGCATACTGTGTTATGTCAGTATACTTTAATTGATCTACCGGACTAAGAAGAACGTGAGCAACGTCTAACGCTACATTTCCATGCCCTATTATCACCACTCGTTTACACCCTTCAAAGCTAGGATTTAAATGCCTTTGTTCCGGATGTCCGTTATACCATCCGACAATTTCGCGTGCAGTATACACGCCCGCTAACCCTTCTCCTTCAATCCCGGCTTTAACATCCTTGGACGCACCGTAGGTGAATAATATGGCATTGTAATGTGGAACTATGCTAGAAATGTCCACATCTTTACCGATTTCCACGTTACCGATGAAGGTAAATTGTTTACATTTGGCTAGCTTATCGAACGTATCTCGACACTTCTGTTAAGCAAAATTCTCGCGTGAAACAATCGTTAATGAAAACGGAAGTATGAATATGTGTGTAAATTAACACTGAACATCCACGCTCGAGCTTAACATCGGCAGGTATCATTGGCATACACTACTCACCTTAACGTCAGCATGCTGGGGGGCAACTCCAAACCTTACAAGTCCATAGGGTACAGGATATTTTTCAAACATGTCAACATACGCATTAACACGATCACAGCGCAAGATACGTTGGGCCGCGTAAAATCCGGCCGGTCCTGACCCAATAATTGCTACACGTAGTGTGTTTAATCCATCCCATTTGGCTATTGAACCATACGCACACTTAAATCTATTTATGCTGTGGTTTGCTCTCCTCGTCGTGATCGTGCTCGTTAACCTTGAAAATCCTTTCGTCATTGTCTCTTGATACCGTACAATCAACATCAATTGCCGCGTACCACCAGCGGAACGCCCTATGCTTGCTCACGTATACCCTCCTCAGTTTTGACTTTTGAATATTCAAACTCATCTAGGCGCGCGTATACAAATATACACTTTCTCAATCCTTATAAAAACAGTAAAACTGTAGCCTCTTCCCTCACATTATCTAGCTTACTACCAAACTCTCAAGTTGTCTCGTCTTGCTTCCGTCGTGTACACACCCTTTACAGGACCCTTCAGATGATGTCACGTGACATCACCCTAAGGTGATGTGCATGTATAGTGTTACGGGAAGGAAAATAAAGTATCAGGGGTCAAGTTGTATTGCATTACATTGTATTGTGATTATGATGCTTTTGATGGTGATATTAATACGTAAGATGGCTAGACGGGTAAAGCTTTTTCATATCTCGAATTGTTTTGAACATGACGATGTAGCAAGTGTAAAAATTGTGTAGAGGTGCACATTAGTGTAGTAAGACGAATATCGGGGGAGCACGAGAGTTAATAAGAGTCATGAGAGGTAAGACTACGCTAGGCCAGACGGGGCGTAGTAGTGAAAATAGGACGTCCTAACAAGGTAACGCCTAAGCAGAGGTATTCTCAGTGCAAGTAGTTTTTACAATGTTATTTGTCAACTTTGGTAGAGTAATTAGACTATCGTCACCTCCTTTCTCTTCAAGGTCCCACTAAACGTATCAATAAAACACAATTTGATAAGTCAACACATATGTTTCCACTATTAATACTGATAAATGCACGATAAATTGGATTATTTAGCCATTGGTAACTACTTGTAGCATCCCCGCTTCGAGTCGAAGGTACACACGTATTACTGAAGTGTACTGGATATTAGGATATGACATGGCATGTGAAAGATAAGCAGAACAAGTAGAAACGTTTCTTGAGGAGTTTATGCACACATGGGTAGGCATACGTGGTTGTGCAAACGAATGCGAATATGTGTGTACACACCGCTTTCTTATGTACCGGGAGAAACTGCTTGTAAAAAATTGCATGTAAGGGTTATCAAGTGTCAGTAACGTTCACGCTACATTAATTATCCGGTCGGACTAAATGATTAACCATTGCAGGTGAGGATAAATTTTTCAAAGTGTGTACAATTATTTATATTTATACATTCTAGGGCATAGATTAACATGGTTACAGTTAATGGAAGACTTAGCGGTATAAAATACTTTAACACTGTGTAGGAATAAAGTAGGAATTTTGCACGGGTAGAGTTTATTAAATTTTTTGTGTGGGATAATGTGAGCTTTCAATTATCGCAACGCATGATCACACTGTAAGAAGGGGAGAAAAAGTGTAATGACGGACAGACGTACAGTTTAGCAAATATTTTAGGCAAGTTAATTAGTTGCCCTGTCCAACAGCCGAATGAACAACGTACGCCAGGCTTGCATGAAAACAGATTTCCTGGATGAGAGGAAGATTATACACGGAAGCGGAAGAGCGCGGATAAAAGTCGGCGTGAGGGAAAGGCAAGCGCAGAAGATATAATTGCAAATTCAAGCACAAGCTCAAACGCTTTCGCGAAAGTCGGCGCAAACACACCTATACACATGGGTTATACCGACGTTGAGCCGCTCAATGGGCAGGAGCGTAGAGCGTGCCAAGATCCGTAGGGCTGGGTCCACTTTTGATAAAACCTCAACAATTCAGGAGTGTCGGCCCACAATTGTCTGGTGAACCAATCAGAGGCTGATTTCACTCCTTTACCCAAAAGGGTAGAAAGGGGTTTTCAAGGTGTGCGGTAGTAGGATGTAATTGAGATGTGTACTTGGGCAATCGAGTGCTACGGTATGTCTGTGTAGAGGAAGTGGTTTAAAAAATTACGATTTAAATAGCCTAAATGGTGCAAGCTACATTCCAACTCCGGCCAAATTTGGCCAGTACTAACACTGGTAAATGTTAAACGTGTAGGTTAATGGTTCAAATATTTTGTGGTAAAATGTATGGAAATTATAATGTATTCAAAGAAATTCATCTCTCACTTCATCTATTACCCGACACATAAATTAGGGTGATGTCTAACACGATCAATAAGCTTGCCAATTGCCCATGCTTATCAGCAGCGTAAACGCTGCGCTTCTTGTGAATATACACCTCCAAAGTAATATCACCCAACCCGGTAGTACTTGCTTGCTTGCTTTAACTAGCTTTACGCTGCAAAAAGTACTCTCATGGTATACACCATGTACTTATTATACCGTACCTAACTAAGCTCACGCCACTTTTTAATTTTGTATGCTCACATTTTCTTCTCGTTTTCAATCTCTTCCTCTTATCATCACTTCGTAATTTTCACTTAGTCTGCCAAACCGTATTAGATCGATTTTCTATCAATTATCCTTCCCACATTACTCATTTCTCCTATACTATCACCGCCGGTTCACTTTTGTCCATTTTTCCCGGCTTTGCACAGTTTACCTTCTTGATTCACCATCCTACTTTACCAAATTCTCTCATCTTCGTTATTCTCATCATTACCACATCAATTTTCATCACCACAATCACGACCAGACCACAATCATCATCCCGCTCGTCTCTATTAAACCCTCTCTCCAATCCATACTACTTTATCTCATTCTGTCCCCATCAAACCGTTTTATACACTTCCCAGCTATATCTCTTGCCTATGGGTTAACCCACCCAATTCCTTGCTAACTTCAGCCTTTTCATCCGCTTTCTCCTTCATGTTCACGTTTTCATCTTATCAACCAGATTGCCTTGTTAACCGTCGTCGTCGTCGTCGTTGTCGCGGATATTCCGACCCGATACCGCGTTATCCCAAACTTCTCTTCCTTCGAATGCCTTAATCCGACAGCATGCCAAATTCTTTTTCAGAGTATCATAATCCGTGTCAACTTTATACGCTAAATGAAACCAGTAGCGTATCTTCACGCTCTGCCTATCGCATGTGCACAAATGATCTCGACCTAACTATATCTCCTCCTGTCCTTGATCAACCTGTAAACCAATCTTTACCCGTCTTTAATCCTTCTGCTTCTACCTCCACTCGTCATGATCACCACTCATTGCATAAATCTTACCCAAAGTCACCGTATTGGTCCTCACGCTTAACATCACGAGTCAATTTACTGCACAGACTTCAATTCGTACTACGTGTCACTCAATTGCTATCCACTTTGTCTTTACTCGTTTGCGTTATTTGTATTCGCGGTACCCTCACCCAAGAAAGTTGGATGATTCGACTTCCTGTACGTCAATTTCACACTTTTTTGCGTTTTCCCAATTCCTAATCATTGATCAAACGCTAACCATTTCTTAGGTTTCCATCGATTTACTCTTCATAATTTACTCCATCTACCACTTGTATCGTGCTCCTTTTTCTCGCTCTCCTGCCAACGCTTCCAGTTACCATTTTTTCACTCTTGTTCTTGACATCGGCCTCCTACCCTTTTACATTTTCATCAGTGTTCTCGCTAGACTTCGCTTTCGCCTTTCCCTTCAGCCCGAATCCCGCTGGTCTTCTTTGATAAACTGGCCTACCCAGGAACGAAGTATTATCGCTTCAGGTACATGGATACTTGCCATCGCTTGTACCAGTTTACATGTCTGCTCCCTATTTCTTGATTTTTACTTTTTCATTACGTTTCGCCGCTTGTCTCGCGCCTTCCCCGAAAAGTTAAGGTCTACCAACTTGACTACTCCTGCTAATCTCCCCAAAGCCGGTATTCCCAAAATTCACGATGAAGAAAAGGCTGCTTTACCTCCTTCAAGTCCACTTCCTAACCGCGATTCTACATCACCTCCTCACCACTCTAACGGACCAAATGTTAACCAGCATCATCTAAACAATGCATCATCATGCGGTGCTCAGTCCAATTCAAAAAGCCTTACAGCGTCAAATCCAAATGGATCCAGTACCCGTTTATCCTTTTCCCAGTCCGACGTTAACAAGGCCTCCTGCGAAATGTCCGTGAGAAGGGTGTCGACGAACGGTGACCGTAATGTTATATCACAACGGGAAAGCCTGTCACTAAAGTTCGGCTCATGTTCTTTTGAATTACCCAACCCGTCAAGTTCACCTCCTAAGTTCGGGCCATTGTCATCTCACGCTGTCAATGCTGGCCATCCCACTAATAGATTATCACGATACGTTGAATTATCTTCCGTCAGTGGTACTCGTTCATCATCTGAGATGGCTACCCGACCATTGAGCTCGACGTCTATGACTATGTTTCCCTCATTCACGAAAATGATGCTGAACATGGATTCCGCCTACACCGCCCAACAAGATATTGGCAAGGAAAATAATAGTACTCCGCGCCTATCATTTACGAAATCTCGTAACTCTACTACCATGGATCAAAAAATTGGAGGTTTAGAAATTGCGGAATCACTCTCTACTGATGCTCCAAGCAAACCTTGCAAACGGAATTCCACATCGTCTGTGCCACGCCCGAATTGCAAATTAGCCTCGCCCGTCAAATGCAAACCTGCAATTAGTCGAAGCTTGGACATTTCGTCACACGAAGGCTGTCGTGACAATATTTCTTGTTCGATGGAAACTCGGGAATGGGAACGAGGGAAAACCTGTGAAGAGATCGAGTACGTTCGCGTTAGCTTGGGTCATATTAACTGTGAATCAAGGCAAAGTCAACCCGATCACGATTGCCCACCCTTACCACCCCCGCATTCCGATAGCGTATCGTCAGATGAACTACGACAGAATGCATCGAACAAGTCAACGCACTTAGCTACTTCATCGTACACCCATCCAAGAGAAATGGCATTGATCCAAGAGGATGAAGTACGGCATTCGCGAGCCATGCATGACGGAAGTATTGACGAATGTTTACAAGCGCAAGCCTCGATTGGCACAAATAATGGATATTTAAGTGACCAGGTTGCCAGAGCGAATAGCAAAGGAAGATCAACAAGCCTTACAGCAGAAAGCGAATTCACCGGTTCGATTAAGGAAGATCTTTCACGAACCAGTTCCAATATAGGTTCACGAATACCTAGTGTAACGAGAAACCCGGATGTGAACACACGCTTAAACGATGATGACAAGGAATGGCAGCCAGTTAAATTATTATGTGAACAGGGATTTGACACTTCACCAGTTCTAATCGGTAATACATCTACGGGGATGGTGATGACGGCGACAACCACCGCGGGTGATAAAGTGTTGGAACGCATGAAGGGAGGAACTAGACAAGTAACCAATATTTCGGATCTTACAGGTTCGTGGTACAGTACCCAGGATTCCGTTGCCAGTGTTAAGTCGCCTGATACGTTTTCCGGATCTGTTGAAACACTCTTGTCAACCCCGCCTTCATCACCGTCGCCGCGACGTGCAAAACGATACAATTCTCTTGCAAGCGCAGTGCGCGCAGTTCGATTTAGAAATGGAATGGATTTAACATTATCAAGCAATTCCAGTACTGCAACGAATGAGACCAGATCAGTAGTTTACACTAATGGACCAAGTTCGGTGCGTGGAGCGTATCACCGTCACAACGATAATTTAACACCCAACAGTCGGAGATCATCAAGTCGAACCGAACCAACACGAAACGGCGCTCCGGCCAGTTCAGGTCGAACAAGCCTCCCTGATTCTAAATACGATGACACACCCCGACTTTCATGGCGGTACAGCTGTCCTGACTCTTCTTCGTACAGTCCGCGAACACATCCTCATACATCACCATCACCCCACCATACACATACCTTCGAAAATCGTGGTACGCGTTAAAAGTTGTCCCAGATATAGCTCTTTTTATACCGGTTAATGGTGAACCGTTTTATCAAAGGTGACGCTGCTTCCACATTAACTAGCATAGTGATGCTCAGGCTTGCTTCGTGATCATACTCTGGAATGAACCCAAGTGCACATCCGCATACGTTCATGATACCCTCAAGAGGTCGGCGAGGACTTAATCCCTGAAAGTAGGACTTTGTGTAATTACCGACGCATGAAAACCCTTAATTTAATAGGATTACAAGCGCTTGTACTTGTGTATATTAGACCAATAATCTTGTTAAATGTTGTTGTGTACGTAGTTACAACGGGCACACGGTATACGTATACTCTTTACTAGGGGAGGGATACGAGTAGTGAAGGGGTGACGTGAAATGTGTATACCCTTACAAATTGTTGTAAATGCGGGTGCTGAAAGCTAGGATGAGCTTTAGACTTGGAGAACTTGATGTCGAGGGAGCAAGGTTTGCGGCAGGAATGCGAAAAGCAAAATGAATGATGAGTTGGGGTTAGAAGAGGTGTATGACCGTCTCAGTATCGTAGTGTGTACGCTAAGATTGGGATTATGACGTTATTGTCGGGCGGGGTACATGCAAGCTAGAACGGGGAAGAAGGCAGAATAAAGGGATAGTTTAGTAAAACCCCGAGGATTTTAAACGAGTGAGTAACCGCTCGACTAAGCATACTGAGGAAGAAGTGTAGAAGGAGGCTGTGAAAGGAGAAGTACCTTGGAAAGCCCTAGATGCACATTCGGGGTCAGGTTTCGAAGATGTTAGGAAAGGTGTTGGTAGATTGTTGTCAAGATAAAGTGTAGGCTGGCACAGAGCAAGTCGCTCGCATGACCGCAAAAATTGATGCATAGTATCTTTAAATTGCTGAAGGAAATGGGAAATTTGATCGGGAAAATCTTTCGGTAGTAATGCATTCGATATAGGGGCTGTCAAACGGGTAGCATGATCATTATCAGTAAGGTTCCGGAAACTAATATTGCGTATGGATGGTGAAGTAATAGGAGGGCATGTATAGTTTTGAGAATCTTGTAGGTAAGCAGAAAGAGAAAATATGCAAGTTAAAAGTTGGTAAAATAAGTTTAAGGTTTCGGTGTGAGGTGGGTGAGACAGAAGGAATAAACCATCAGATATGCGATTCAGGGTCATCTTGTGAGCTGTAGATAAAGAGTAAATAGAAACGGAATCCGTTGGTGCAGATTCAAGCCAGTATGATGATGGCGAACACGGGGATGATAAGGTATCGTCAAGATGCTGAACAAGAAGCGAAAAATTTGCCGTGATGACGTCATCGTAAAAATATGCCAAACAACTGTGGACAAAGTGACGGGAGATACATCGAAGGTACATTTGACTTGATAATACAGAGGGGCTAGAGATAACTAAGGGAAGAAGATGATTGACGGTAAAATTTGCACGATGAATTTTCAAGAGGAATTGGAAAAGGTGTTCATAAGTGCTCACAGAGTCATGGGTGATAATGCAGTCCAAGGGAGGTCTAAGGGTATAAGTGAGGATTAATGAATCGAGGCTATGGGGAGAAGTCGGGCTAATTATTTTTTCATGAGGAGAGGATGAGGACGAGGGTGGTGACAGCTTGAAGGAGAAATAATGGGATAATGGGAACGAAGAATGAGGAAATGGGACGAGATCGTTGATGAGAGAGTGTAATTTAGGTAGACTTGATACAGAGGAAGAGGCTTGCATAAGGAGACGAACGTGAAGCGTAGAGCAAGGATGTGAAGATGATGGGCGAAATAGTGTTGGGCAAAGGATGGATGAAAAGGTAGGATGCTTAATTAGAAGATAATCACAAAGGAGGATAAGGTGATCGAGAAGGGAATTTTCGCGAAGTTGGAGAAGTAGAGTAGTATGGATTAGTTGAGATTGAAGACGAATGAAAGGGGAAAAGGAAAGGGAAAATGATGATGTTAGTGGTGGAAATGAAAGGTTGGAAACTGCAGCAGAAGCGGGATCGACGTAACTCAGAATCAATGAATGTATTTGAGAGTCAGAATTAACAGAGGAACTGGGAGGAGTAAGACGAAAAAGTTTATCTGTTTGCTCAATAAATTCATCATCAACGTTAGTGTTAGTAGATGACTGACAAGCGGGTTGGTAAAGCCATGATTTGTATATGTCACGGGAGACGGATGTTTGACTGGACAAGGAAATTGATAAGAGTGTGGAATTGGGTGGACTTGGGATGTCACTGTAAGTTGAATGAGAGGTAGACGAGCGTTGGTAGTATTGGAGAAGTAGGGGGAGTAGTTGATCGAAGTAATTGGAAGCGGAGGTAAATGTCGCTTTGATGTTTGGCCAGTCGAAGTACCATTGAAGAGGTTGAAAATGAGTGGATAATTGTAATAGGGGATGATTGGGCGGGAGAATGGGATGTAAAATTAGGAGAGATTGTAAAGCGAAAAAGATTGTCTTTGCATCGGCAAAATTCATGAATGAAGGGATATTATGGGGAGAGAAGTGTAGGAAGGATGTTGAAGGGTTATAACAAACGAAAGGAGGGAGGTGATGAGGATTGAAGTGAGAAGGATTTAAGGCACGTATTAAGTTTGTGATAAAAGGAGCAGTGCAACGCTGAAGAAGAATTCGGGCGAGAGGTAGAGGAGGGGCAATAGGAGGCGAAGGAAGTAAATCGAAGGGGAGGATAATATGATAGAGACGATTGATCGATTCCAGTTCGCTGTCAGTAGATTTGAAAGAATCGAGAAGTGGTGAAATGAGGGAGAGGAGGAGAGGACGGAATACATCGAGACGAAATTGGAATTTTAACAAAGAGTTGAAATGAATGTTGGTGGGAACGGCAAATTTTGCCAGAGTATAATCCAGAGAGTAGGAAAAATGACGTAATGCAAGGAGTAGAGCAGAATGAGCAGGATTAGGAGTGGGATCCAAGTACAGGGGTACAGGTAATTGACGAAGGCGGCATAAAATGGATGCGAAAGAATTTATATGGCAGAGAAAGTGTTTGGTACGAATGGTGGAACAATGGGAAATACGGAAGAAAGGCTGAAAGGTGGAAACATCATGGATAAGAAAATTTGATGATGTAGTTAGGCATAGCTGGTTCAAGCAAAATTGTAGGACTTGATGGATATCTAAAACAATGGGAAGAGTAGAATTTGAAGACAGAGAGAGAGTGCGTTGAGTAAGTTCTTGAAAAGCCGCTTCTTGGGTAGATTGATCTGTTTCAGAGAGACAAATGGGTAAGTTGGTGTGAAGACTGTGGGAATAGAATTTGTCCCAAGAGAGGGGGGACATAGTAATTGGGAAGGGGAAATTGAAGAAAGGAAAACCTAGATAAGAAAATATAAAGACACAGAGAGTCGCTGCAAGAAAATTATCGTGAGAATGAAACAAAATAAAGAAAAATAAAACGAATCCAGATCAACGAATTTGTGTCGCGAGAAAATCTCTCACGAGGTCACGAGACACAGTCACGAGACGGGGTCAAGAGTGGAGTTCACATGACCAGATGACATACTTGGGACTGGTGTGCAGGTAGCCCCGGACTGGCAGCACTCGTGACCACAGCTGCACCTAGACCTGCACTGACTATTGTCTCTACACCCATTCCCATGCCAGGACGCACAAGTGTCGCGTGCCCTAACTGCCCTATCACGTGAAGCTGACAAATCCTTACATGGCCACTGACATCACGTGCCGCACCGCTCTTCTCCTTTTAAAGAAGCGTTTCCGAGCCGGGCGTCGTGGGAAATTTTGAATTTTCAGAACTTTCTTACCCTTCGAGTCGGACATTTTTATCGATTTCGCGAATTTATCTTTCACACACTCACTCGTTAATCCTTCTTTCTCATATATTCTAATTTTCTTCTTCTTAAATTCATTCTAGCCGAATTTTTCGTTATTCTACTTCATAATCATGTTCCCCACTCGCTCTTCAAAACTTCCGCCTCCGTCCTATCGCCTTTTTTCAACGTCAACCATACAAAATTCTGCTAACTCTTCCTCATCATCTCCTTTACTCATGCTCGCGTCAAATTCCGGAAATATATCCTCGAATTCTCATCTAGCCTCCGATCTATCGTCTCATTCAAATTCTACCCTTAATCCTTCAATTGGCAATAGCCTATCTCTCCCTCCACACTCTTGGTTCACTAATGACCCATCCACCGGTCTTGACCCGTCTATTATCTCGGTTAATCTGTTACCATCTACACCCGTACCTTATCAGGTTAACATTCCCCAGTATTGGGGTTTAATGCCTCCTTCTCTTCACAACACTCTAAGCTTAACTACCCGGGCCCAACACTTTCCTCCCTCTCCTTGGACAACTCGTCCTTCATATCATCCCTATCGACAATCGACAACTTCTACACCATATCCTACTCCTACCCCTTGGAATTTACCCACTGATCCTCATCACCACCTTCGCCATACTCATCCGCATCCACCTACATTTCAACAACAACAGCAACAACATCACCATTACCTTCAACTTCATCATCCTACTCCGCCCTCTCATCCTCATCTTCCTAACCCCGCTCCTCTACCTGCCCATCATCATCATCCCCAACATCACACCATTAGCACTAATTTCGCCCGTCACCAGCATCAGCATCAGCATTTTTTACATTCTTCTCACTCTCCGGTACAATCACCTCAAACCTCCCTTCATCCTGCTCTACTACCACACCCTTCTATCCCCCCTCCACCATTACACCCTCTTTCTGTTCCTTCTCCTGCTCCAGGGCCTTCCCTTTCACAATGTCAACCACTTTCGTGTCAACTACACCATTTACACCATTCTTCTCCGCCTCATCCTCTTCAACTTCATACTCGCACTTTACGACCCCATTATTCCTCACCCAATAAGCCTGCACTCCTATCCGACACTTTAACCTCACCTCACTTCTCTAATCAGCTACCCCATCCACATATACCCCCGGTTTTTTTACATTCGAAACCATCGCCAACCTCGGTTACAGAATCCGATGGTTCGCCTCCTCTAACGTACTCCTTACCTTCTTCTGACCCCCCACCTTCATCTACACCGAAACCTCCTCGTCCTACGCCTTCACTTATCTTGCCTCATTTTTCGTCGCACAGCTCATACTCGGCTTCGCCCCCTGCTGCGCAGCTGCGGGAACGAGTTTACTCATGGGCTCAAATGATATATTTGGATTTGGTTAACTATCTTCAATCTACGAGAAATAAACCTGTTAACTATGATCGCCCTTCAGTTACTGCTACACCTCCCGCTTCCGGTGGCATTACAAATTCACCTTGTACAACGCCCAACTCTGCATCCGCAACGCGTCCCACACCACAAACCTTCCCCTCTGGCCTTAATCAAGCAAGAGCTTCTTCTACGTCTCTTTCATTAAACCCACGCATTGACACGTCTAATCATCAAAATTTACCAACGTGGAACCTTAAGCCGTCAAATTCATGCTCTGCCCCGTTAGCGAACTTGGACGGGTACGATCCCGCTTCTTCTATATCACAAAACCCCTCGGCTTCATTCAATCAACATTATGATTCTTCGTCACCTTCAATTAATTCGCTGGGTCATAGGACTGGCCTATTAAGCGGTAGTGAATCATGCACAGAGGTGAATACTAATTCAGCCCAAGGGTCTCAAAGTTTTCGAGAGACTCAAGTGTTTACTACATCTATATTTGCGCTGGAAAGTCTTACCGATCTTATTAAAGAAAGTTGCTGGCAATGGATCGATGGGATGCTTTTAGCAGGACGACTTGCGTTTGGGTTAGCTGACTATCAAACGGCGGTTAGGCACTTTTCGGCAGTCCTAGTTGTTGATAAAACACATGTTGAGGCCATGTCGAGCTTAGCGGAAACGCTCCTCGTACTTAACCGTAAAGGGGAAGCTGAGCAATATTGGTTGAATGCAGTTAAACTTCATCCTTCTTACTTTGATGCCGTTGAACATCTTGTGGCATTTTTCTGCAATGATCATCGTGGAGTAGACTCTGTAGCTGTTATTGAGTTTGTGGAAAATTCGTTACGGTTAGATACGTCAAAATCTCTTCAGCTGTCTCACGCGGGAAAGCATAGTAAGCTTTTCCCCCCTTCATCTACGGGTTCGATTAATGGTGAAAACGTAGGTAATGGGGATAATCGAGGTGAAAGTGGTCTTCAGACATCCGTTGATCCCGATAAGGATAAAATTACAATGGAACCTAAAATCGATACAACAGTAGATGGTACAAGTGTATTGTCTACAACATATTATAATATTAACTTACCAGATCCCTCACAACTCCCAGGATTTGGGTTGTGTGGATACGCAATTCCGGGGTACGAGAATGGACGTATGCTTCAGCTTATACACGCGAAGGGAAATATGCTATACGCAATGGGAGACAGTGCGGGCGCTGCTCGTGCGTTTGAACAAGCAGTGCTACTTGGTGTGGGACGACAAATTTCATCCGGGGGTGGCGGCATAAGTGAATTGGTTTGCCATATTTTGAAATCGATAGCTTTGGGAAATGATGATCTGTTTGACGAACCGGCGTATATTGGAACTGCAACAAACGAACTTATCTTATTACCACCTGATCGGGCCTTAACGACGGCAAAATTATGTTTTCCTCCGCATGGACATTTACCCGGGTTGAAGTACGTCACGGATACAGCGTCAAAAAAGGTAGCGGTTGCAACGACGAGTAATTCACTGTTATCATTGGCGAAAACTTTCCAAGATGGTATTGCGTCGAGTACATTTAAAACTTCAAGCTATCATCTGTCATTTGGAGTGCGGGAAATATTGGCATTATACTATTTGTCTATCTCACTTCAACCAAGTCCATCTACAGCTAACAATGTGGGAATATTACTTGCGGGAGTGCAGCAAGCTGTACCTAATCGAAAATTGGTGGCAGCTATGCCACTTCCAAATCCTCATATTCCGGGGGTAGCACCGGGGAGCGGCATTGCATTAGCATTAGCTTATTACAATTATGGACTTAATCTTGATGCTCGACATGCTCATTTGTATACTAATTTAGGCAGCTTGCTTAAGGATATTGGACAGCTTGAGGCAGCGATAAAAATGTATGAGCAAGCCGTTAGCTGCGATGGGAATTTTGATATTGCTTTAGCCAATCTTGCAAATGCAGTCAAAGACCAAGGCAGAATATCGGATGCGATAAGCTATTATAAACGAGCGGTGGCAGCAAGCCCAGATTTTGCGGAAGCGGTATGTGGATTGGCTAATGCGCTTAATTCGGTTTGTAGTTGGAATGGTCGGGGTGGAATATCAGATCCAGCGGGTAAACGGGATCGGTGGCATGTTGATGAAAACGGACTTCTTGTGGACGGACGGGATATCCAAATTAATGGTAGTGTTAAGGGCGGTGGCACGAGTGGGAGCTGTGGATGGATGAAAAAGGTTGTAGATTTGGTTGATAAACAGCTACAAGATGGACAGAATTGGGGCCGGGGAACGATTGATGAATACTTTGTTGATCAAACTTTACGATCAATTGATACGATATACTCGTGGTGTAGTGATATTGAGGCGAAGAAGAAGTTAATACAGTATACCCTGAGGAGATGGTCGGGACAAAAATGGGAAGGAGCAAGAATAGTTCGACTTGTTGAACGGATTATGAAACAATTAACATGGCAGTGGTATCAGGATCTTTACGTCAAACCGAAGGTTCGACCTGAAACGGCGTATACTCGACCTAATTTACCCCGAAGCCTTACGACACCTATTGCGCCTACGGTATTACCATTTCATACATTTACATGCCCGATGTCAGCACGTCAAATACGACAGATTTCACAACGGAATGGATTGCGAATATCATGTTCAACGTTAAAAGCACCCTGGTTATCAACGATAGTTTGTAGGCCGCCATCTCCACCGAATCCCTATTTAAGAGTCGGATACGTTTCTTCGGATTTTAATAATCACCCGTTAGCGCACTTGATGCAATCTGTCTTCGGACTTCATGATCCATCTCGGGTTAAGGCGTACTGTTACGCTACAACTGCAAGTGATAAATCTATTCATCGGCAACAAATTGAACGAGAAGCCCCTGTTATTCATGATGCGAGTTCATGGTCAGCAGAGAGATTAATAAATCAAATTGTTCAAGATGAAATTCACATATTGGTTAATTTAAACGGTTATACGAGAGGAGCACGAAATGAAGTTTTTGCGGCGAGACCAGCACCTATTCAAATGTCATTTATGGGTTTTGCAGGGACACTAGGAGCTGAATGGTGTGATTATATTTTAGCGGACGAAACGGCTATTCCAACTTCAACACTTCGGCCGTGGCGTAGGAATGTTGATGTTGAAGATCAGCTTTCCGACGAAAGTTTTAATGATACGAGTTTAGTTGAGTCGAGATTGGATAGTAATGAACAAACTATAGCGACACCATTAATTCAACAAGTTACCACGGACGATGACCATGATCATGATGATAATAATAATAATGGTGAATATGACGAATGGGTGTACAGTGAAAATATCATTTACTGTAAAGATACTTTTTTCTGCTGCGATCATCGACAAAGTGCCCCGGACGTTTCATGTAAACAACTCAACTGGGAAGAAGAAATGATCCGAAGATGGAATATGCGAAAAGAAATCTTTCCGGATTTGGCGGACGATTTTATAATTTTTGGAAACTTCAATCAACTGTACAAGGTAAGTGTATTAACCCTCCTTCCCGGGACATTGTGCCAGATGGACAGTCGTGCTTGCGACTTTGAGCAGCGTCGAGATTTTTTTCGGAAAGTGCATGTTTGGATTGCGCTGCGGCTCAGGGTTTTGTTTGGCAGGGTTGCACGTTGTTTTTTAGATTTTCGCATCACGTCTTCTCTTGTCTGATCTCTTGTTAGATTGAACCTACTACATTTCGAACCTGGCTGAGAATATTAGCGAGAATTCCCAAGAGTATTCTTTGGCTGCTTCGATTTCCCGACCTCGGAGAAACTCATCTTAGAAGAACGGCCAAATTATGGGCTGGCGATGATGTTGCTTCGAGAATTTTTTTTTCAAAAGTCGCACCGAAAAATCTCCACATTTCCCGCGGTCGGGTGTGTGACCTTTTTCTTGACACTCCAGAGTGTAATGCTCATACTACATCGGCAGACATACTTTGGAGTGGAACACCTCTGCTTACATTGGGTCGTTATAAGTATAAAATGTGCTCTAGAATGGCAGCTAGCATTCTAAAGGGAGCTTTGCCAAAAACCCCCAAGGGAATTCGAGCGGCCAAAGAGCTGATTGCAGAAACTGATGAAGAGTACGAAGAATTTGCTGTACGTCTTGCAAAGGCCACGTATTACGACGGGCATCGACCATGTGGCCGATTAGGACAAATACGCAAAATCTTGTATGAATCAAGATTTACAAGTGCTCTATTTAATACTAAACGATGGGTCCAGGATCTTGAATCTGCTTGTTGGATTGCCTGGGATCGGTGGGAGCGTGGAGTTGGTGGTGATATTTGGCTGGATTCCCCGAATGCGGGCGAATTAAGAAGTTGGAAGCACGCTCATGTCCAGCGTAATGCATCTGTGCCTCACTGATCATAATCCTGAGTATGCATAATTTCTTCCAATTGCTAGGTTTGATATACATTGTAAAACTTCACTACGTCCAACTTTTTCAAGCATTTTGTTTTGTGCTACCTCTCCTGTGTCAATTTGGTAGTCATTTCTCATAGTCATTATTTTCACCCTCTGGCCTTACCAAAGAATTTTTAACCTGTTAACCAGGTCAATACTAATTTTACGCATTTTTTTGCATTTCTAACGTTAGTTAGTCTGCCCATTCCATAAAAATTTAATCATCAACTTTTTTACCTTCCCATAGTCATGGGGGGTTAAACATTCGTGAATCACTTCAACTCGTGCAATGTAAATCATCAATCTAGGTTTCCCTACACCGCTTTTTTTGTCTACATGATAAATTTGACTGGTCTAAGTGTACGAGTAACCCTGGACCTGTCACCGGTATACTCATCTTCCCATGGTATAAAGCAGGCGCTTTACGTATACACAAGTTTGCCAGTAGGTAAAAGTCGCGTGGCAGGATTATGTAGGGGGTCACGTGTAGATCGACGAGGTGTCCAAGGGCGTATGGAGGGGGATGATGGGGTAGCGCAGTGCAGTGCAGTGCAGTATTGCATTATCGAGAGAGGACAGTATGAAGGCTAGTTTGGTACAAGTAGGGCGGTTATACGGGCGCATATACGGGGCGACGGGATGTGTACAGCCGTACAGCGGTGGGAAGGGGAAGTTGGGATACGGGCAACAGGCGTGGGCGCGGGACGGAGCAGGAGGGATAACGCGTCGATGTTTAACCAAGGGTAAACCGTGGGGAGAAATTCATCTGACCGAGTTACGCACGTTACTCGCACAACGCGGCACCGCAAAAACTAATCCGACAAAGGAAACTAGTCCGGTGGTGATATTAGGTAGGTATGGCCTTGGATTCTCTTATCGTGGTCTCTGTGCTAATTATACGATCCCGTCTCGATACGTAGACGTTCGTACACCCCAAGAATTTAACGCGGGTCACATTCCTACGGCGATAAATTGGCCGCTTGATACACTAGAAAATTGGATACACCAACGTCGAGATTCAATACCCTCCCACCCTACGGCCATGATTTCTGTGCCTGTCGCGGGCTCGCGTACCTTGCAAGTTTCGCCCGTTAGCACTACGTGTATCGTTTACTGTCGCTCGGGTGTACGCTCCCAGCGTGCTGTGGAATTACTCGGTGCTTCTGGACTTATCGCACGCGTACTTAACTACCGTGGGAGTTGGTTGGAGTGGTCAGCAAAGGCTTCTCATGCTACGGCTCATGAGTGATGGTTTGGTTTAGTTGAGCGTGCGCCCCGGCGTTTGTATGGTTAAAGTGGGAAGTTAACTTGTTAGTATACTACGATTTTTCATAATCATTTTAATATTCATAACCATAACCATGACCGTGACCACATACATATACATATACACAGAGTGCTGAAATGGAAAAAATTTTTTGGTAAGTGTAAGCTGCTGAAATCAAGCGGGATGTATACGGACGAATGGATGTAATGCCGTCCTGACAAGGGTAATGACGGCGATGATAGAGAACAAAGCCGCAGGTAGTGCGTAGGGCAGGTCGAGTTGGTTGAGCGAACGCATAGGTACTCTATAAAGCACAGCGTGTAGAGCTCCTGAGCAATTGGGGAGGGGCGTGAAATTATCAAGAGACAGCTAATTCGGCAGCGAAGGCGAATTAAACCAACGTGCTAAAAGACAAAACTAAGGTCGAAACAGCTCAGGATTCATCGGAAGTTTGAGATTCGCGATCGGGTATAGCATCGATAATATCATTAGGAGGGTGTTGAGTCGTTCGATCAAGTTCGTCGTGTTCACGATTCAATGTACTATGGTAATCAAGTATCTCGGAGTAACTGAAGGCAAAGCGAATCAGGGTGAGTAAAGGAGTAACTGAATTGGGCGAAATATAAATAAAAACAAAACGTACATTTTAACCTTCCATTGATCAACAGGCAATTCGGCATCATTAAAGGACCAATCAAATCGATCTTCAGCGATAGGTTCATCGGTGGGATCGTGATACGTATCGAGATAGGGATGAGCTAATGCATCTGCGGCGCTAATACGTCGAGCGGGGGAGAAGACGAGCATTTTCTCTAATAAGTTGATGGCTAGTAAAAGGAATTGATGGGGGAAGGGGAGGCGAAACGAAGAAAAGAGTTAGCGACGGAGATGAGAAGAGGGATTTAAGGAGTGTGAGACACGAGTTGAATAGCGTACCATCTTGATCAGCGTTTAGGAAGCGTTCGTGAAAGGGTAATCGCTCTTTTTTGGGCAAGGAGGTAACGAATCGCAAAGTCTGAGACGTTCGAGCGCAAACAGCAAAACGAACGAAAGTGGGAGAAGACAGGCAAACGGGTCAATGAATGTGGCGTAAGTTAGGAAAGACGTGCCAGGACAGAAAGAAGTGTAGTGTAGTGTGGTGTGGAGAGGAATGGTGTGACAGCCAAGGAGCAACAAGGGAGTTAACTTACGTTGGCACTGCAAATAGATTGGATAACATCGCTGGGGGGGGTTCCTAATAGATCGGTGATTATAGAAAACTGATTAACATGATCACGACCGGGGAAGAGAGGTTTACCCTCCAACATCTCGGCAAAAATACAGCCGACACTCCAGATGTCAACGCCAACGTCATACTTTTGCCAGGTTAACATTATTTCGGGAGCGCGATAATAACGAGTGGAAACGTAGCCGGTCATTTGGGGATCTTGTAAACGAGCTAAGCCAAAATCGCAGATCTTCAAGTCACAATTTTCATTGATAAGAATATTACTTGGCTTAAGGTCACGATGTACAACGCCAGCAGAATGAACGTATTTAAGGCCTCGAAGGATTTGGTAAAGGAAGTATTGAATAAATTGAGTTTCGAGAGGACGAGAAGTGAGTAAACGGTGTAAGTCAGTACCGAGAAGTTCTGTGACAAAGTAGATATCTTCTAGGGGAGAGATGAAGATATCGCTGAGGCTGATAATCTAAGCGGTGGTGATAAACGTAAGAGTGTTAGCGAAGTTAGAACGGGCAAGAAGGTGAGATAGGAGACCAACGTTTTCATGTTTGAGATGCTTTAGTAGCTTTAGTTCACGATAAGTTCGTTTGGCGAGTATAGGAGTGCTAAATGGCTTCATGATTTTTTTAACAGCTACGGCCTGACTGGAGATGAGATCTTTAGCAGCGCATACTAAACCGAAAGCGCCCATTCCGACAGGTTGTAAATCGCAGTAACGGTTAGTTATTTCGAATGTTGTACCGAAGATTTGTGAGCGGACAAAGTTCGCCATGACGTATATAAGTGGTGGACGTAGATTTAAGCCGAGCGCCACTAGGTGTAAGAAAGGGGAAAAAGAACCTGTAAGCCTTAAATAGGTGGAAGAGAGTACGATAGGGCTAGAGGATAGTGAGGTTAAGTGCGTAGGGAGTTTAGAGGGCGGTAGAGGAATGCGGATGGGATGTATAGGAGGGAAGACGCGTGAGGGAGGGGGATGGATTAGGGGAAAGTTGGATAAGTGAAAAAGTGAGTAATTGGTAGAGGTAGTTGGAGAGGAGGTAGTGAGAAGAGGAGGAACAGGAAGAGGAAGAGACGGGAAAGATGGGTGTGGGATGGGATAGGATAGGATAGGTTGGGTTGGGTTGGGTTGGGAGTTAGTAGAGTTGGGTTGGGTTGGAAGGGATGTGGTGGGGTGAATGGGTGGGGGGGGGGAAGAAGAAGAGGGGAAAGGAAAAGGGAATAGGAAGAAAAGAAGAGGAAAGGATGGATAAAATTTTTTTGGAGGGAAAAGGAAGAGAAAGGGAAAGGAAGGGGAGGGAATAGATTAAAAGAGAAAAAGAAGAAGAAATTGATGGATGGAAGGTTGAAAATAGCAAAAAAATGCGAAAATTTTTCTTGTAACACACAAAGTCCGAACCGAAGCATGTAAGCCCGGCCCGACGCCAAGAGCAGAACGGTGCCGGGTTGAATTTAGGTGCCGGTGGGGGTAAGGGGTAGAGGTGAAACACGCCGAGTTTCAAGACGGCGTTGCGAAACCGATCGTGCGGCGAAAGGATTTAACAAATTCCGGAAGGGGCCGAAGAGGATGCCGAAGAGGAAGACGGGATGCCGGAGGGCGCTTGTGTATGAGCCAAAGAATGCCGGCGCAAGAGGAAAAGGGAAAAGGAAAGGGAGAGAATGAGGAAAAAAGGGAGTGCCAGTGCCTGCACCAGCGCCAGCTCCAGCAACATCTACACCACCACCATCACCACCTCCTTCGCCGGCGCCGTCGTCGCCCCCCCCCCCCCCCCCCCCCCCCCCCCCCCCCCCCCCCCCCCCCCCCCCCCCCCCCCCCCCCCCCCCCCCCCCCCCCCCCCCCCCCCCCCCCCCCCCC